>QVRM01001187.1:0-43956 GCA_003439945.1 Dermanyssus gallinae | reverse complement strand
TACATATATATATATATATATATATATATATATATAAATGGGGTGCCGTCGTGTGTTTGCCAATACGGGTAGCATCGTGTGACGACGGGGCGTTCTCAATTAGGCGGCTTATGATGACTGTATGTTGTACTTTGAACGTCGTCGAACAAAGAGAGAGTAAACGTACCATCCAATGTTGGGTGAGCATCCCGCGCGCTGTAGTCCACGATTAGCTGCGATGTTTCGCTCAACATACAAGCCACCCACCCACACCCTTCTCTCTCTCGCTCTCTCTCGCTTGATCCCTCTCTTTCTCCTATCTCCCACCGCTCCGTGCGTTCTCCGATCTCCCTTCCGTTTCATTCTCGACTTTTTCTTTCTTTATTTTTGTCCGCTTCGGCTCTCGCCCCGATTCGTTCTGAATCCTGCTGCTCCCTTTGGCACGCGTGATTACCCGACTCTGTCACCCGGATGACGTTCACCACCCGATGCCGGCGGCAGGCGGCGGCGAGGCTGCCAGAATCCCTGTGTTTGCTGGCGTCTCCGCTACTGTTGTTGTTGGTATTGTTGCTGTTGTTGATATTGTTGCTGCTGTTGTTGGTGTTATTGCTGTAGTAGGAAAGGTTGTTCTTATTGTTCGGCTGCTGCTGCTACTGCTGTTGATGCCACCGCCTCTGTGGCAGCTCTGTCTCTGTTTTGGTGATTCGCGAGTGACTCGATGCTGGCCTGGCCGCTCTAGATGACAAAATTGTCTAATTCTGAGTCGGGCAGCTGCCAATCGACCGTTTTGCTCTTGCCACAACGTTGTCGTTACTCTTGTTGTTGTTGTTGTTGTTGCTGCGGCCGCTGATGCTGCTGTTTGTGTGGTGCCGCTATATATATATATATATATATATATATATATATATATATAGATGGAAAAGGTGAACTGCCAGAGAAGAAAACAAAAGTCAATGCCGAGAGCTGTAAGAAGGCGAGCCCGATGGCAAAGGGAACCTATCCGGCCCACTGACACGACGACCTCAGCAGCGACTTAGGCCCGGTGGCAGCAAAGTGGCCACCGCACTGGGTGCTGGGCGTTAGCGAAGCGGTCTCACCAATTTGCCTCAATGTCGCTGGTCCACCGAGACGGCTCGAAACAATACAATGTATGTATATATATATATATATATATATATATATATATATATATATATATATATATATATATATATATATCGAGAGGAAATACTGTTCCTTGAAAACGGTAACATTCGACGTCCACGATACGGCTCATCATTTGTAGCACTTAGTGAATAATACTAATTTAGCTAATTAGACCAGAAGTAACTGCAGAGATAGATCAAAGGTCCACATACCGAATTGTAAAAATACTACTTCGTCCTGAAGTGTTTTTTTGGAGTAGTCGACACATTATCATTTTCAACTTTGTACTAACTTCAGTACAGTGAAGCACAACAATTGTAGAACTGCATATTAAAGATGAAATAAAACTATTTGTTAAACAAATAATAAGTAAACTTAATATGACCGTACACTGGACATAGAATCAAAACAGATATGCAAATAATGCAAATAGAGTACTTGCATAACCAAAAATGCACAACACCAGGCATGCGTTGTTTATTAACTTGTACTTTAAGAAATGTTTGTAAAAAATGCGCATAACAAGTGCGGCTCGTTACAATGTTTATCTTTATTTATATATATATATATATATAGTGAGGGTACCCTGGCTAAGTGAACTAGCCCGAGCCTGGACCTAGTGCCTTGAGTTATGCCTCAGCGGGCTGTGCACATGTTCTTACATCACAAATGTATATTTTGCTACACTTAAATAAATGATGATGGAAATATATATATATATATATATATATATATATATATACATACATACACATATGTATGTATATATATGCATAGATGGAAAACGATTCTTAGACAAAAGCAATCGATTTTGTGCAACGGCGCAAACACATTACGCATAGGAAAATCTCATTGCGAAATTGCTGTTATCTGCTAGAACCATCGAACACGACGATTCCGCTTCACAAAACCAACGAAGACTACGCGAATCAGACAGAGCTCATTGTTTTTATGATCGGCCGTTTTAATCTGGGACAAAAAGTTCATAAGCATTAGGGTCAAGCCTACTTAACGTAGGTATCATTTGCTCGGCGTGACACGGTTGATGCATCCAGCCCATGTTATGCGAAAACCAGCCGGTGTATATATATATATATACGAACACATAAAACTAAATTTGCTGCCGTAAAAGACAACAGCGAATTTAAGATATAGGTATGTTGTGCTTGATTGGCGCCGTAAACGTAACTTTCAGAACATATGTGGTTCGTAAACCCAAGCACCTTTAACTCTCTGGACGTTTCACATCTATTATTTATACTTCGCGTTGAGTATCATGCTCAACACGAATCCATTTGCCGAGCCCGTTTTGCGTTTGCTCTTTCCTAATAATAGCCGGCCAATAACTGCTAGTAATTCACAACGGTATTTCCGTTTGTGTTATTTCCAAAACCCAAACCCCTCCCATTATTTGTGTCTCTTTTTTCATATACGGGGTGTTCCTATATTAAGTGCTAGCATGTTAAGGAAGAGAATAACTTAATCAAAAACATAATACACTGATGTGGATGGTCGAACATCACTTCACAAAATGCGCCATTGCGGGTGAACGACCTGCACGGTGGAGAAACAAAACATATCATCGTGTTCGGCATGCGAAAATCTTATTGCGAAGTGGCCATTCTTATGGAGCCATTGAGCACGGTGTTCCCCTTTACAAAACCAGCGAAGACTATGCGATAGAGCTCAATGTTTTTATGATCCGCTGTTATGATCAGGGACAAGAACAGCGTATATGCATCGGGGTGAAGTCTATTTAAAGTAGGTATGTATCAGTCGTTCGGTGTGGGTTTCCGCTTCGTGCCTCAATGAGGCGTAAAACGATTCATACATTGGTTCGGACGCTGCTCGAACATCTCCAGATAATCCATAAATACTTTTCATATTGCTGGCTTACAGATCTCACACTTGCGTTTTTTTTCTGAGAGAGTATGAGGAACATTATGTAAATTGGTTTGCGGCAATAAGGAGTAGCTGTACTTACGAGACGTCTAGATTGCCGTCAGATACCCTAAACTGAGTTATAGCGTCACTAATTATTAATTGCGAAATATGTAAGTGTATAAAGTATGGGTTATGATGGTGTGCTGGAGCCGCAAAAAGCTATGAATGAACGGCAACTATCAAAAATGAAGGTAAATTCTAAATAAGAGTGTCGGGGAAAGAAGGATGTATATATATTCTTGTTATCTTCAGACCAAGGATGGGTGCTTACTATACACGTATATATATATATATATAAATCTTCGATAAACCTGCAACCGCGCCTTCCTCGCACATTGCCTCTGTTGATGCCGCATCGATGCCCATAAGGCGGCAAACAGCATCCGGGCTAGCGCTAGGAGGAAAAGACGAAGGTCAAGCAGGTATGCGTTGTTGACTTTCCGACGCGGCTGTACGGCTGCCGTATTTCTGCCGCCACCCGAAGATTAATCGTATCGGAGTTGTATCAGGAGGGCGAGACGAGCGGAAGACCCGGGCAACAGCGACCACGACGACCACAACGACCACGACCACAACGACGACGACGATGACAACACTGAGGAGCAAACGGCGTTATTGGCAAATGGCGCGCTGTTTGAATTGCTGCTGCTGCTGCTTGTCGCGGTGGGTGGCTGTTTACTGTTGTAGATGACCGTCCATTGAGCGGAAAGGCACGACGAAAGTCTGTCGACCCGCCCAACTGGCTGATCTCGCGGCGACGCAATACGACGCAATGCATTGGCAAGCTCTGAACTGAGCGACATCGACGTGAGAATGCGGCATCTGTGTTGTTGTTGCTGATGTTGATGTTGTTGTTGTTGATGTGGTTGTTGTAGTTTGTACTGTCCACAACAACCGCTGACTGACCCTGGCAACACTGCCGACACAGCACCGACTTTGGCACCGACAGGGTCCATCACGAATCGCGCAAGGTGACGCAAGGGATTCTAACGACGGTCGTGCCGCCACGTCGATTCGTCGTTCTTCTTTGCTATTAATCCAATAATGGCGCACGACTTCTCGTCGCTCATTGTCATCTGGATAAATGTGTGTACACGCTGGCATATATATACATACTACTCGCACGTGCATTTAGACAGCAACAACAAAACACCTACAAACAAACAAAGCACAGACGCGCCGGATAGATCTTCTGTCTAAGCTAGCTATACCCTTTGCTTGTTTATCTCGTTCGCATTCAGATCTTATATATAAGACGATTCTCAGACCATAGCAAATCGAATTCCTATATTTTTAGTATCAATAGTGATAGGGCTGCGTTTTTGTGGCGTTTGTTGTTTGCTGCCGAGTTCTACCAAACCTTAAAACAAGTACACACGGTTATGGAAAAACCCTGTATATAATTGGCCGTCGTGGCGTGGTGCATTCGTCAACGCCTTGCGACCGGAGGAGACACTAGATAGATGCGCGGGTTCGAGCCCCACCGTTGCCTCACATTTGCATTTATGGAGGTCCGTTTATGAAGCAATGCGGTCCCAGAGACGTTAAATCTTGGCTGAGAGTCAGCCCAGAAAGTTTTTTTTTGTGTATATAATTGGCCAAGACGCTGCTACATGTGCTGAGTAAGCACAGACATGTTGAGACGTGGGACAGTGTACGCGCATATATGCTTTATTAAAGGAAATGTTTTGTCTGTTAACATAACGTTTTCATATATATATATATATATATATATATATATATATATATATATATATATATATGTATAGTATTATGCCTGCTGCGAATCATATTAGTGCTCTTACTGTGTTAATTCTTACAATTTCTAGTACTGATTGTTCAATGATGTTTTTTGTCCTACTGCGTATTTCGAAGCGTTGCACTGGAGCGAACGCGTTTAGTCGTACGTACAGTAACAAAAAGTTATGCCAATTGCCCTGTGAGTGATCCCACTCTTGGCCCCTTCCCGATCTTTTGCTGCTGCTGCTGCGCCGTCTGTTTGTTGTTGTTGTTGTTGTTCTTGTTGATGTTTTTACCATTGCTAGTCGTGTTTGTTGTCGTCGACGGCAGTCGTTGTTGCTGACTTGCTGTTGTTATTAGCACTACCTGTTGTTGTTGGTGTTGTTGCTGGTGTTGTTGTTGGTGTTGTTGTTGGCGTTGTTGTTGTTGGCGTTGTCGTTGTTATTATTATTATTTTAATTTGCCGCAGACAGTCGTCAGGAAACGTTTCGGCATGAGTATTCTCAATTACCCAATATACAAACTCTCTTATTCCCAGAGAGTTTTATCTATCACCAGCTATGACTAACCAGGCTTGGAAAGACTCTCTCCGGCCATGTCGTCACCTCACTACTCGCTACAGTGTTCACGGATTTCATCATCTACTATGTCGGTCTGCTGGGTTTCATAAACCCAAGGAGGACTGCAAATGCCGTCGTTGTGGCGGTCCATGTTCCCTATACCACCTACCTGATTGTACGGAATCCGTGTCGCTATCACAGCTTCAGCGAGAATGCTCATAATTCATTTTTACTATGTTTGTTATACATATCATGTTCGTATTTACGCATACCCAAACAGGGTGCATTTTAAATAAATGAATTATTATTATTATTATTATATATCGCGGTGATAGGCGAGCGGGCGATTTTCTCAGACAGCGCATGTCGCTGGACGTGCAACGGGGCAACGCGGCTTCGGTCCGGGGAACCCTCCAGAGATGGTTGGTTCCTACATTGGACCCTTCGTAAATGTGCACACGTTCGCAGAGACCCAATTGTCATGTTCCCACTGTTGGTGATTAATTACAATGAATAAATGTTACCTTAATAAAAAAAAATATTATTATTATTATTATTATTTTTTATCAATATTTTGATCGCGGTTGCTGTGTGATAGCGTTTGTGTACCGCTATGAGCGCAACTGACACTGGCGCAATGAAGGACGGTGGGAAAAAAGGCAGGACAGGCTTCTGCCTGCCTGCACGCCGATCTACCTACCTGCCTGCCTACCTCTCTGGCCTGCAGTGTCTTCATGCATGCGGCAACGGTAGTAGCAGCGCAATGGCGGCGCCAACGATTGATGTTGTGTGTTGTCATGCTGCTGCTGCCGCTGTTGTTGTTGTTGCTGTACGTCAACGTGTCCGTCGTCGATGACGGGCGTCGAATCAATGAAAGCGATGTGTTGTCTCGCAGCGAGTGCGAGCCGCTCGCTGCCATTCTGGGTCTGTTCGACAGGCAATATATATATATATATATATATATATATATATATATGTATGTTTATATATAGAAAGAGAGAGAGAGACTCGAAAGAAAGAGGGAGAGAGATAAATAGAGAGAGGGGAAATGAGAGAGAGACTCGTGGCAAAACCGAGCCAGCCTGCATGTCGGCATGTTGGCCTGCCGGTTCGTTCGTCACTGCGCCTTCGTCTGTGCCTAACTGTGTGTCGATTTGTGGACGTAGACGTCCACCGTCCGCGTCCATCATCATCATCATCATCATCATCATCATAGCAGCAGCATCAGCATCATCACCACTGACAGAGGTGTGGCGGCTGCCGCTGCTGCTGCTGTTGACAGATTGCCCGAACTGCTCGCTTCTTTGACCATTCTAGTCTCCAGCCTTGCCGCCATTCGACAGCTATCAAACGTCTACACACAAATACTAAAACATTTGTGTATATATATATATATATATATTACTAAGTATAGATGTATGTCCCTACCAAGTAGGGTTGTGTGTCGGCGGTACGCTTTTTGACGACGGTGGTTCGATGCGGCGGCAGCGGCGGCGGCGGCGGCGGCGGCGTCTCCTCTAAGAAACACCAGCACAAGCGCAGCTGAGGCAAAAGAAAAGGAAATAGAAACACCGAGATAGAAAAGGTTAGGGGGGTTACGTGTGGGCCTGCCGCAGTCTACAGGTTGTCGAGCATAGTATGAAGCGACTACAACTTACTACATGTAGTACAACGACTCCTATGATTATTATTACTATTATTATTGCTGCTGTTGTTGTTGTTGTTGCTGCTGCTGCTGTTGTTGTTGCGACGACGATACGTAAGCTGGTCATAGATGAGAGAAAACAATCGAACGAAACAAAGAGAGGGAGAAAGCGAGAGTCAATGAGAGAGAGAGAGAGAGATGGTGTAGGATAGAAGGACTCAAAGCAAAATGAGGGGTGGTGCGAAGTATTTGACTTCACCATATCGTACACAGAACACCGTTCATAATAGACTCACCCATTCACTGGCTTTTGCACACCACCGACACAGCCGTTCGAGGCCACCTAAACAGAAACAACAAGTCTACAGGTTTCTCTACAATCAGCTTTATGCATAAGCAACTAGACACACAGAATACACACACACATACGAACATACACATATAAAATAATTAAACGATGCGTGCATATAGGTTTACGTAGATGTATACATATACGTATTCAATTGTACCACCCACGTTTAGAGATGCGTATATACACGTCTGCAGAGTACAGATTGGTACGTATATATTTATACATATTTTTTTTGTTTTTTTTTGCATTTGTGTATAGACGTTGATAGTTATCGAATGGCGGCAAGACTGGAGACTAGAGTGGTGACAAAGAATCGAGCAGTTCGGGCAATCTGCACAATCTGTCTTTTTTGCGGCTGTTGGCCACTGCAGCAGCAATAACGGCAAGAACAACTGCTTCACAGACAACCGTATATATTTATATATCTCTATATATATATATATATATATATATATATATACACGCACGTATAGGCAACTTGATCAAGTGTCTTTGCAATGGCCGAGGCCGTAGCGAAGAAGAATACGGCGAGTATGGCTATCTATCTATCTATCTAGCGAGCGAGTGAGTTAAGTACGTTCATTCGATGTAGTGCGTTTCCTACCTAGCTGTTGGACGGATTACCTGGGCGTTGCCTGAGGTGTGCTGAGTACGCATTGTGTACAGAACGGGTCCTGCGCTGGCACACATTGCACACTCGGCAGGGCAGGGCAGGTTAGCCCGGGGTCTTTAGGGTGTGGGTACTGAGTTTGTGAACGGCCTCTATTGGCCTGTTGTTGACTGAATGAAAGTGAATAATGGCGCTCTCTATGTTATAGCTGTAGAATAATAGTCTACTCAAACAACAACAACACCCACAACAGCAACAACAACAACAGCATAACAACAACAACAGCAACAACACCCACAACAACAACAATAACAACAACAACAGCAACAACAACAATATCCACAACAACAACACCCACAACAACAAACGCCCTAGGCCGTCAGCGAATCGGCGGATGACCGGCTAAACTTGTTCGACCATGGGCCACTTCCTCGTCGCCACCTATTCGCCCTTACGTCACGCGAACGAAATGCCTCACCACCACCACATAGACTACCTTTCTAATCTACGGCGGAGTCAGGTGATGGCGGTCGTTGGATGTTATACACATATTGGATGGTATATCTATATAATCGTGTACATATCGGCCTTAGGGCTTTCTGTTCGCTTGTGTGCACACATACACTCTGCACTTGATCATACAATCTATTAATCAATCAATCATCGATAGAGCAGTTGACGACACATGTTTACTGTAGATGCGCAGAGGTAATTATTGAGTAGAACTGCAAGATAGATGTCGTATCGTATACAAACCCATATAAATATATAATAATTTATCTTATATTTTCTTTTTCTCTTATTGGTGCACGCGTTATATATATATATATATATATATATATATATATATATATATATATATATATATATATATATATTATTAATCATATTTATTTCACTCATATAGAGTAAGATATAAATATAATTGAATATATATATATATAGTCTCTAATAATAGTTTACTAGGGCAACATTTCGCGATTTAAATGATCCTGCAGGATTTTTATGATGATCACGTACCAGCTTTTCATGAATTTATAGGCTTGTTAGATTTGCCATGCCCTGGCGACTAGGAATATGCTCTATCAAAAAAGCAAAGCCGCAGATTATAGGACCCAGCGGTGTGTCAAAGAATACGTTAAATCAGAACGGCACTTAGCAGAGTTGTCGTGAAGTGCTACTTTCTATAGACGCAAGTGCTCTATAGATTTAAGTTTGCAATGTAAAATATTACTGAGAATCTGTAAACTGTGTGTGCGTGGTAACCGCGCAGCAACGGCAGCGCCAGGATTAGGGTACAGTCATTTCTAGGAACGAAGAACAGTACAATAGACATTGTACCACCCTAGCGGTATTTGCATTCTCAAACAGAGAACGTATCGTCTGCGCCGTTAGATTTTTTATTTGATTATCATAACTTCAGCCCGATGTTGCAAATATTAAGAAAGATTTCATCAAAATAGGTGTGTGTCGCCCCGGGATCGAACCCGCGACTCCTACGCCAGAATTGCCGACGATCTCGGCCTTCCGTCGATATAGCAGATGGGAATCTTGTTAACCCTATAATCAAACCAGATGCCCAGAACACATACACACAAATCAAACATGGAGCGACATGAAGAATTATAAGATCGGGTCCACAGTTGTTCGGTTTAATTCAGTTATGTTTATTTTACTCAAATTGAGTATAATATACAGTTCAAAATGTTTCTTCATAATTCTTTACCTGATTCGGGCTTCCGGCGAGAGAAGTAGCGCAAAGATTTTTGGTCCAGCGCTGTGCATTCCACTGCATGGTACTTGGCACACCTCTGCAGGTAGAACCGGCAGGTGCACAACTCGTACTCGTCGTAAAAGGCTGCGTTCGAACATACCAGGTAGTGATAACCATGCACTATGTACCTAGTGTATACGTGCGACTGTCACATGCAGGACCAGACCAAAGGTGCAAGGCATTGATAAATTGTCCAAACCACCGACCTCCCGTCTGGCCTGTTCAACTTTAGCTTCCCACTCCTAAGTAAAACACTCGTAAGGTACTGTACTCGGCATCTTCAGCCTTAGTCGAATTGTTTTCAGCAGCAGGTGGACAGCCTGACATGAGATACACAGGGCGGCTTCTTGCTCGGACAGGCAAGCAAAACACTCGTTTTATATATAATGAAAAACACCTTTCAAGCTGGTTAAAATGCGGTCGCCAGCGTGAGGTTGTTCCCTGTCAAGACCATACATCAGCCCCGGAACAATCTTAAGCGCGAAAAGCCTCACTGTTGAGAAAACGAAAAGTCGTCGGACATTGCCTACTATTTGCTCGGTTTAACGCCTGTGCCATCATAAAGGACTAGCCACTGACGCAGGTACGTCGGTTTCCACCAGAGATACCTAAAGTAAAGTTATCGGGCCGACCCTCAGCCAAGATTTAACGTCCACGGAACTGTTATTCACATTGCTTCATAGACGGACCCCATAAATACAAACGTGCAACGGTGGGCCTCGAACCCGCGCACCTATGTGACTCCTCCGGTCTCGAGGCGCAGGCGGAATGCACCACGCCACCGGGCTCCACCAGAGGTACCTACCAGATCCCACCTGATAACCTAGTGTAGGTTCTTTGCTTTTATGTTTTCTCGAACTTAACTGACAAGAAGGACTGCGGTATAGTGGCGACATTGTGAGTCATCTTTGTATGATGATGATGGTGTCGTTGTCTGTTGTTGTCGCTGTTTCTGTTGTTGTTGTTGTTGTTGTTGTTGCTGCTGCTGCTGCTGCTGCTGTTTTTGTTGTTGTCGCTGTCGCTGCTGTGGTTGGTGTTGACCAGTAGTGGCACCAGATTAAAGTCCAGTGCCACGTCAACGTGTGACCAAATTGCGAAGTGTTTGAAGGATAACACGTCAGCCGGCGATAGATAGCAAAGGCCAGTCCGCAATGCGCTGCGCTCACCGAGGCCCGTGAGTGGTGGGCAAACATCATTGCTCACTCGGGTGCCGCACGACCAAGTGAGCGGGCTCAGGTGTAAGCAGGCAATCTATGTATGGTGTTATATGCAAGAAAGCCAGGCAGGCAGGAAGGAAGGAAGAGCGCTACAAGAACACAACGAGTTTACTCGCATCACACACATCATACCAATTGTCGCCGCCGCGCTCGACAAACTTACTATATGCTAGTGGTGGTGATGGTCTACGTACTTGTGAACGAGTGTAGAGTGGGGAGACGACAAAGGCTGTTAAGGAAACCAGCGTTCAAGAAACGTAAAATAGTGGTGGAATAGGAACAGAACGATGTGTGCAACAAGAGAGAGAGAAAGACTGCTTGATAAATAGAGTGATATATATATATATATATATATATATATAGAAAGAGAGGGAGAGAGAAATGGAGTGTGAGAGAGGCAAATTTACGCATAGATGGAATCGAGGGATTTGGGCAGGAAAATAAGAGCGTGTCACTTGCCCAAGAAAACCTACGTCGAACCCACTGAGAGCGCGGTGTGTCCCGACACGCCCGGAACCTCTTAGCCGGTGGGTGGGTGGATGGATGGGTGCGCCTGGAGATTCGATTGTAGGACACAGAGGTACATTCTAAGAGGCGACAGCGTCCCTATCTACGCTAGCAGCAACTGCAGCCCCCGCCGCCACACCGCCAACGGCAACAACTCCTACTAGGTTCTAATGGTAGCATTTGTAGTAGCAGCACTACTAGTAATGGGGACAGTGGCAGTCCTAGTAGTTGTCGAATTGCCACTACACTACCAACACTTACCAGCAGCCAGCAGCAGCAGCAGCGGGCAGCACGATCGTAGCAATCGATGCGACAGCGTGGGAAAAATCCAAGGGCCGTGCCTGCTTCAGCGAGAACGGAAGGCCCCTGTGGTCTCGATATACACACAGCTGGCGGCACAACACACATGACCAATAGCCCAACCCGTTTCCCCACCAAGCGCCTATCCACCCACTCACGCGCTCGCTCGCTACTCGCTGGGAACGGGCAGCTCTTGCAAAAATGAAAAGGTGCCTGCTAATGGCTTATCCGGCAGCAAGTAAGTAAAGCCTGACGTAAGTCCTCTCAGGTCGGTTCAGCCAGACACCAATATTGTGGGCTCAGAATGTGTGGCGTCCTCCCATGCACCGGCAGCAGAACCGTATCTAGCTAAGTGTCCATTATGTCAGCCGGCGGCATTTTAATGATTGGCAAAGACAGGGATATGGCATCGTTATATATATATATATATATATATATATATATATATATATAGTAGTAGTAGTTGTAGGTCCTTTAAGCCCGTTCCAACCAAGAGTGAAGGGAATTATCATCGCATGTTGTCGAATAGTGTTGCTAGTGTTCCCGTTCTAGTCTTACTGTTGTTTTGTTGTAGTTATATTGTTATTTGTTTTCTATTCTTTGGTGCTAGTTTAAACTGCACCCTTTATTTAGACAATAAAGAAATCCATTTCTAACAGACAGTGCAAACTAACTAAAGCTAAACGGGTTAGAGCTAACTACTCAGATTGTAAGCTACAGTGTAGTGTGGGTGTTTGGTACCATGAAGGAAACTTACAAAGTTATTTTTTGTAGATCCAGATTGTCATACGTCAAAAACAATTATTGTTGCAAACAGTTTTTGCAATTGTGAAAATTTTATTGCTGAGCAAAATCAATTTGACAAAATGTCTGCCAGTTTCGTTATAAAGTGTAGATAAGCTTTTTCTTATTTTGACTTAAAGTGGAATCATTATTCAGACGTCTTCGTAATTTCCACCAAACCCTTTACATTGTATCTACGTATCGAAGAACATTCATCTGGCTCCACATCGATGGATTCAAACATCAAGCCACAGGACTATCTGAAGACCTTCCTCTTTGTTCAAAATGAGGAAGACATTGCACGGTTTGTGCTTGTTCTGGCCCTCCAGCCGCAAGGTGAACTGGTTCACGCCGATCGCTACAAAGTCTTTAGTAATTTCCAGGCCCACCTTTGCCAGCTTTTAGTTGATTTCCAGGATGCCCTGACCGTGTCTCGGCACAGTACACAATACAACGGGAGAACTATAGTAAAAAAATGTTCATAACGTGAAGTACTAGAATATCAGTGTTGTTGCATGCTAGCAGACACTAATAGTGCCGCTATCAGCCAGTGGATTAGATTATTAGCTCGCTCCGCCACTAGGCGGAAAATTGCAAAAACTTTCGCAAGACACTGCGTATACATATACTATATGCGCGTGTAAGTTATTAAGCGTGTGCAACACCAATGTGCGTGAATTTAATTGGCATTTCTTTAGCAAACACTACGCAATCCCACAGAATTTCTAGGTCATCGTTCAGTAGCGCAACGCATGCAGTACAATTCATCGCCTGCATGTACAGCATTGTTGTCTTTGTGTTCAGGTTGTATGGTGCCGTTTAAGGCGATAGTGGCCAAGCACCGGGTGCCAGAACAGTGAGAACAATAAGTAAGGACGCGCGCAAATCACAAACAACGTTGTTATTGCCGTTGTTGCCGGTGTCGTTGTTGTTGCCGGTGTCGTTGTTGTTGGGAGATGTATGGCGTGTATAAAGCTATATACAGCGGACGGCTCCAAATGAATAAACCTGTAGCTGGGCGCAGCTAACTTACTGCACACACCTTGAGCAGAAACTCGTCGGCTTGGTACAGCTCGTTTTTTACGCATGGCTTCGTGATGGCTGAGCCGCTCACGATGTGCAAGCATCAGCAAAGACAATAGGGTGCCCACAATGATCTGCTCGACGGTATAGCTTCAATTAGGTACACAATATGTTACTGAAGTGACAAAAAAAGATATATATATATATATATATATATGGTGGCAGCGTGGTTTAAGGGACTAGAGCGATAGTCATGATTTTCATTTATCGGAGCGTCGATGATTCGAACCCAGTTCTTAACCGGAAGCTAGCAAGCCTTAATACTAATAACAGTGCTACCTAATTGCGTGATCTTGATTCTTTTTCAAAAAATCCGGAAGGACCCAGCACAGTTCTGCTCGTGTGGGCAGGTACCACGTCCTCTTGAAAATCCAATATGTTTGTGCCTTATTGGCATCGGGCATCTTTTGTCTTTGCACCTGCCGATATTAAACTATCCGAGAACGTTGTTTAAAATTTTTCGTAGGATTGCACGTGATACCTGAGTTTCTGTAGCGAGCTAAGTTTAGGAGCACCTGAAGTTTTTCTAATTGGTAATCGCGGTTATTCATTAAGCGCTATCTGACAGTTCGATGGCAATAACTAAGGTTCCCCAACTCACGGAGTCTATGACCAGTTAGTTTCACAGCGTCTTGATTAAGTTTACATGGTTTTACAATCTTCGCAATAGAACGGCCCCGTTCCAGCTTCTGAATAGTAGCTGCTCTGTGTACACTAGTGTTAGCCGTTTGACTGACACTCGCAGATTCAAATAGTATCTATGATGTGTTATTGTGATCATAATTAAAATTATCTGTCATCTTAATCAAAGTGTGATGTGTGATAGAGATTTGTTTGACCAAAGATGAGAACAGACCATCTGATACGCCGTTCTCCGCCTGGCAAGCTTACATAGAGAGTAATTATGGCCTAGCCGGTACATTGCGTACACGTACGAACGTTTAGACTAAGCAAGACCTAATTAGGCAATTATATATATATATATATATATATATATATATATATCGGTCCGGTATATGTGTATATATATACACTAGACCCAGTAGCGCAGTGGTAAAACCGCTGCATATTAGACAAACGGCTATCACATTATGGAGAGGCCGTAAAAGATAACTCATACTTACCAGTAGAAGCGGCAGCCAAAGCAGCAGCAGTAGCACTGACTTTTTACCAATCAACCGCATTATCCATGCAATGCGGCTACGTTTCTCGAGTTTGTATTAGCATAGCATCGCTAATTCGATCTACTCTATCAATTTCCGGCTTTTAGGTGTCAGGAGTGATTCTCGAATTGGTTCATTCTTCTGGGCGTGGGGGCAGGGCGAACCTGCCTTCCTAAGCTTTTAAAGGTGGGTTTCTTTTTATAAAGCGTCGAGAAAACGCGCGTCTATTCTCGGCAGAGCTCAGGGTTTTCTCGGGGGATTCTTCCTTAGTCCGTCTGTTTATGCATACGCAGCCTACGAAAATGTCCTGAAAAGAACTAGATATTAAATAAAAGAGATTGTTGTAGAGGTAGCCACTTGCAATGTTTTAGAGGTAGCCGTGGCTGTTCGTGGATAGGCTGGGACGCGTGAGCTTGGGTTTTATTCGCATGCATGCGTTCAGGAGAAGCGCTCTGTAAGTAACACGCAATTTGGCACGTAACGTGTAATTAAACACTATAGGAGAGGTTACCTAGACTAGCTAAAGTGGGACGAACACAACACTCCCTCAGAGCTCTCGTTAACTACTCTTCCACCGCACTGCTTTGCAACTGCAGCGAGGATGCTCATACCGGCTACTGCTAAGAGAGCTTTCGATAGAAGCCTTTGTTTTGGTTGTCTTTTCTCCTTCATCCGTCTCCTCCCTTCTCTTCACTGTCTTCTGCGCCTTTGCTGAGCACCACACTTCGGTCGAAGTGTGGTGCTGCTAAAAGGGTATTTTTCGGGGCGTGCGGTCCGCTGACCGCAAATCTCTCATCGTTGTGTCATTTTCAAAGCATTCACGCCGTTCAGGGAGGCGACAGACGGTTGTCACTCGACCCAGAGCAGACACAGCAGTGTATGCGTGCAGCGCAGAAGTACTTGCCCGTATTTTGCCCGTTTTTCTGCATCCAAAAGACGACGACAACGGCGACGACGAGCATAACATCGAGACAACAACAACGAGAAACGCATTCCGTGTAAATGCAAAACGACCTTTAACACGTACACACGAGTACAGCGCGAGATACAGCGGATTTTGAATGGATTTTGGCGCGGTTCCCACGATGGAACGATTTTCGAGAGAGTGCGACACGATCTGAGGCCAGACCAGCCGGCACGCTGATGTATCTTGGTGCTCTGTGGCTCTCTGTGGCCGTCGTGTGTCGGCTTCGCTCGCGGTGGCCAGAATTTTTCTACAGCAACAAGACTAACAAGAGAAACAACGACAGCAACAGTGACAACAATATCAAATACAGCAGCAGCAACAACAACAACAACATTAACTTTGCCAGTTCGTTGTTGCCTTTGATTCGGTTCCGCGCGTCCGCGTTTTTGCCGCTCGCTGCTCTTCCCTTGGACTCTTTCGTGCCTATGCATATCTAGCAATACACAATGTGTGCACAATTGTTCTCAATTGTCCCACCACCCACGCTGTGACGAGGCATCGGCGACGGCGGCAGCGCAATCAGATGAAAAGTGATGTCGCTTATTTTGTCTTGATCATATCACGGCCACCACCATCGTCACTCGTTCGATGTTGTTGTTGTTGCTTCTGCTGCTGTTGTTGTTGCTGCTTCTGCTGCTGTTGCTGTTGTTGTTGTTGTTGCTGCTGCTCTTGTTGTTGTTACTGTTGCCTTCGTTCTCAAGTAAGCCTCAGGAAGACTCCGCTTTGAGCCGGGCTCTGAGTTCAAGCGCGCGCAGATTGAAAACAAGAATCGCGCAGATTGAAGAAGAGACACACATTTGTACGATTAGGTCGTATCTTTTTCAGTGGGAAGAACGGATCCATCGGCGTTGGCAAGCGAGGCTTGAAAATATAGCCGCTCGCGAAAGCGATCTACTTGTGCTACGCCAGCTGCCTGCTACGGCCTGTGTTGAGGCTGGCCGCCGAGATGACCACCAAAGATTGAGATAGCCGTTCGGGAAACATAGATGGTCCGATTAGGGTCGAGCGGTGAAGTGTTGAAGTGACGATTTGACGACGTAAGTGCTTGTCGTCTCTGACGTGCGAAGATCTGAATCTGCTCGTTGTCTGTCGGATATATCGTCACCACGGCACACCTGTGGCCGGCAACTGTGCTCATCTCGGTAAATGAAGATATATCCGAGCTGATCAACTATATGTATGTTTGTAGAGGAGAAGCGCGTAAAATATGAACAAAATATCTGTATAAACAACACAGATACGGCCAATAGTCATGCACGAGTATTCACGAAAGCTTTTCATTTGCAGTCTAAGAGATGTAATAATAATAATAATATCAATAATAATAAAAACCTACCATTTCGTAATAATCTTGACATCGTTGTTATTGGAAATATGCGTTTTGACAGGAAAAAAACGCACAGATATATATATATATATATATATATATATATATATATATATATATATATATTATATATATATATATATATATATATATATATATATTATATATATATATATATATATATATATATATATATATATATATATTATATATATTATATATCTACATATATATTTGTTTTTTGTATAACTAAGTTTTGACCCAGTAAGTATCACCTCGTGTTCGCATGCATAGAGATCCGTGGGTCAGCCACCTTGAGACCTTGAGTGAAACACAAAGCATGACTGGCCCATCTCTAACTTTATTACTTTACACCGGTAGGTAGACTTATTTGCAGTATAGAAACCTCGAACGAATGCCCACCAGAGAAATAGGACGAGAGGGAGAGAGAGACGCTTGTCCAAGTCTATGAGGCTGACCGTGCATGATCGTCGTTTAGCTAGCGTTCAACTCTGCGGGTTTGCTTAATCACAATTGATTTCTGAATCGCCTTATTTAGGCTATTTGAAAGAGACGATTTTGTCACGTTGTATGCGTGAAAATCATGGCTTGAACTCGAATGAAGTGGGCTCGGGTATTCTGCTCATCGCCGTCGCACAATCTCTTTTCTTCTCCGCGTCGAATAAAGGTCGCGCTGTCTGAATAGAACTACTAAATTGAGATAATCATGTTTTTTCACTTAGTCTCCATCTGCGAGACCTAAAAGTGACTGGCCGTCTCGTTTGTGAGGGAGAGAAAAGGTACGGATTTTGAAGACGTAGGGGTATTTCCTGAAGTCGTTTGTCCGGTCTGGCAAGCCGTAGTGGAGCCAAAGTGGTGAGTAAGATGACGGCTCGGAGTACCTACCACGAATGTTTTCGAACATCTTATTTTTATCGAACTCCCTTAACTCTGCCCTCCGGTTTGACAATGATATATATATATATATATCCTCATACCCAGGTGTTGTAGCCTACACCACACACCCTGCCTGTTCACGCCACGCACGCATCTGCCTGTTTACACTGCACGCGTTACCTCATTTTGTATGATCTGCCTATTGATCCATCCATAGCGCTACCTGCATACATCAATCTATGCTTATATATAATCATGTATGTTTGATTGTGTAGGCACTTCGATATGTTTCGACGTGTTTGACATCTGTGGACACGTAGCTTTTGGGGGTCGCTCAGTCAAACACCAACAAAGCACCTCCGTCGGCTAGGCTACGCAATTAGACCAATACAACCTCTACAACTATCACGCGCTTGTCTTCTTGCTTACTGTTTCAAATCCACTAGGAAGATTCTTTGCATTTCGTCCGTGTGTAGGTAGGTAGGTGTCTGTTGTTTTTCTTGCTGGCATGTCCTCATGCTTTTTCGTTCCGACTGCTTGGTGTCCTTGTTTTGTCGCCTTTCCGTCAGGCGGCCCGTTTCGTCAACGGCATAACAAGCAACAAGCGTAGTGTTGGCGCTTGAGAATGTGACAATGTCCTTTACTTTCCTCTCATATATATATATATATATAAATGTATGTATTATATATGCTTTGAAGTCTACCGCCGCGGCCGCTACCACTGTCAACGACGACGTCCGTTAACAGCGGCAATACAGCGGTAGCAACTCGCATGGCTGTGGGGGAGGGGGGAGCTTTTTGTACGGCTATATAGATGGATGGATGGATGCGTGCGTGTTTGTGTGTATGTGTATCCTGTGTATGTGTTTTGTCCTGCTACATCCTTCTCTATGGCTTCTGTAACATCACTAGCAGGAGCAGCCTGCTCTTGTCTTCCTTTTCTTTTTCATCTCGGTTGTTGTTATTGTTGTGGTTGTTCTTGACGACGATGATGCCGACCTTGTTGACGCTGTTGTCATTGTTGCTGCTGTGGTTGTTGTTGTTGTTGGTTGTTGTTGTTGTTGTTGTTGTTGTTGTTGTTTGTGTTGTGTTGTTGTTGTTGTTGTTGTTGTTGTTGTTGTTTGTTGTTATTGTTGTTGTTGTTGTTGACGCTGTGGTTGTTGTGACGATGTCGTCGCAGTCACGCCTTGGTCGACACGGCTGGCGCGAGTCACTCCGAACCGTCGAATGGTCGTTTTCGACGGAGGGCGGTGTACTACTACGATGACTCTAACAGCCGCCATTTGTTCTTTTTGCCGAGCTTGCTTCAAGTGCTCGCATCTGTCTCTCTCTCTTTCTTTCTTTTTTCCATCTCTCCCCGCTATATATATATATATATATATGTGTTCTCGCTCTATAAAAACCCGCCCTGTCCAAACGACAACGCACGGACGCGCTGACGATGACCTCTGCCGTGCCTTTCTCTTCTGAACGCTGCTGTGTTTTCCTTTTTTCCTCGGTCGGTCGGCATCTGACTCTTTCTCCATTATTCGTTCCCGGTCGGGGCGCGATTGGGTCTCGTTTTGTGGGTGACAAATATCTTATCCGTCTAATGCCTAGCAGCGCCCGCTTTTGTTGCGGACCTGGTGGTGTTTAGTGTTGTTGTCACTACGCTACATTGTTGTTGTTATTGTTGTTGTTGCTGCTGCCGTTGTTGTTTTGACGTCACAACGGTCACTGTTGACGAACATGACGACGTCGCGTATGATCTGAGACCAGAAAAGGATCCAACACTCTTTGCTTGCCTCTCTCTCTCTCTATCTATCTATCTACATTCTACCTTTTGTTACTTTTTATATTTTGCATATTTTTCAACTGAACCTTCTTACAATGAATCTGCAGGGCGATCGACAACCAAATTGAAAACTAACCAATATCACAATGAAAACCTGTATTGCCTGTCAACGAATGAACGGTTAAAAACGTCTAAACTAACGATCAACGATTTGTGATTGATAACGTAAAGCATGTTCTTGTCTAAGCGAGCAGGAAACATCTAGTACGGAAATGGTATGCCAAGCCGGGCTTCGGCTAAGAGCATTCACTCTAATGTGTTATGGAAACAACAATGTCTTCGTCTGGCAACTGCTTGAAGTTTATATAGTACAAATTAGAAGGAGTGAAACCAGATGCAGCTTTTTTGCCGAAATCCTGATGATTCTTCATTTTAGCGACATATGCCTTTTTATTAGTGATAACAGAGTTACACAAGGAACAGTTTATTGGCCTTTACTTAAGGTATGTCGCGTCGGAATCCTACCACCCTCTTGGCTCATCACATCAATAATGAGAGAGACGTCATCATGGCATGAAGAGAATCACAGTGCTTCAACGGCTTCACACTCGCTCCGGTCTGCTACATACTAAGATGACGCGTTATCTGCGTATTTCTTATTCTTATAAATATCACTTAATACACATGTATGATACAGCAGATTTTATGCGGACTTTACCAGCTCGACAAATTTACCAGCGGTTTCTTTACATAGAGAAAGGGTAGCTGCAACACGGCTGACGCCTCGAACCTGTTTTGAAAAGGTCTGCATATTGGCAGAATAAACTGGTGTCTGAAATAGACCTGCGACATCGGTGAAAGAGGGTAAAATCGGCAACTTTTTTTTTCAATGCAGACAGATGGGTGTTGTTGTAACTCCTAGTATTAGTAGTAGTTGTTGTTGTTGCATCTTGTTTTTGTTTCATAGTCTGTAGCCTCGCATGGCTGTTATCATTGGAGTTGCTGTCGTCATTGACTGTTGTTTTTATCGGTAGTTGGCGGCTTCCCGTTGTTTTTTGTTTTTGTTGTTTAGGGTGTTGTCGTTGTTGTGTGCTAATGTTGTTGTTGTTGTTGCTGCTGCTGTTGTTGTAGTTGTTACGCTGTGTTCAGAGACCTGTTTTGACATGTCCGGTTGGAGAAGCGCTGGGATGGGGGACACTAGGGCGCCTTTGAGTAACACCGCCCCGATGCTTGGGCAGGCTCTTCTATTCATTCATTTATTCGCTCATTCATTGAGCTACTGTCACGGTAATCATCATCATCATCGTCATTCATGATCGCTCTTTGTAGATTTGTTTCGTCGTCGGCTCTCTCTGTATATCTCTCCCTCCACCCAGCTATTTCTCTCTCTCGCTCTCCCTATTTGATGTCTGATGTCCTGTGATGACTCTATCGGTGGCTGCTTGACGTCTTTCCCAAAAAAGACAACGTTTCTCTTAAAGTTGTTGGCCTTTCAGCTGTTTCTTCGTCGTCGCCGTCGTCGTCGCAGCAAACTCGAATAAATGCGTGCCGAGTGCACTCGAGCCGAGTTCGTTTTCCACCACGACCCTTAGCACATTCTCCGTTTTCTTTTTCTCTCCTCGTCCACCTCCATCGCATCGAGTTCGAACTGTCCCGCGCTCCAACGCTCTGTGGATCGATGTATCTAGACGATCGTGCTAATTGATGCCGTGTGTCTGTATTAGTAGTAGAAGCAGTAGTAGCGGTTGTAATGTGGCGTCTGTTTGTTCGTTTGTTTGGCTTTTGGTGTGCCGTTAGCTTTCTCGTCGATTTCTTCATTCCCCTACTGGTGCTGGTCAGGTCAGGCATCAGTGATCCGACGTACGCGTTGCTGACCATTGACAGGTTGGTGATGGTGGAGGAGACGCGAGGGACGGGGGTGGGGGCGGGGGCGCTGGCGGGGGGGGCGCTGGCGGGGGCGGCCATGACCCTAACGACATGAACCGGCACTATGTCGGCCACGATCTGCTTTGTACAGATGTATGTAGGTCCGTATGTGTATGCGGTGTTTGAACTCCCTGCATTATGTCGCTCTATTTTCACCTCCAGTTTCTACCCCCAGTTTGTCTGCCTCAGCTGATCAGTTTGTTCAACCCGAAGGCAAGCGCGAGAGTATACCGACTTTCGGCTGTGTCGATTTTCACAGCGACCGCTCACTCCGGTCGCCATGTCGCTTCTCGAGGCCAGCGCTCACTTGTGCTCGAGCCAAACCTAGAGGAGCGTTTGATCAGGGTCTGATCTGTCACGCGGTCTCTCGTCTGGTTCAGAGCTACTGACTTTGGTCCTGGTGTAACGGCGAATTCGAAGCGTTGAAGATGTGATGGCTGAGTGGGGGTAGGGGGAGGGGGGGGGGGTTGGAAACGCGAGACAGAGATACACAGCCAAGAAATGAAGCGCCCACGCTTGTAGGGGTGACGACCGGCGGTGACACGGCCGCCCCTGCTAGCCTGCCTCTTCTGCTTGATGCTGCCATCGTAATCATCGTCGTCATTGAGTTGACGGCTTTGCGGCCGCCGCCGCTGCAGAGACAGACGCCCGCCAACTGCTGTGTGCTCAAGAATGCGCCGAGCCGGTACGGTACAGGTGCGAGCCGTACAGCGGCATCTTAACTGTACGGAGCCAAATAGGCCACGACGCCCTAGCAACGCAGACGCAGGCCAAGCACACGAAGAGGCACAAAGGCCTGTCCGCCTCCCACGCCTACATCGTCTTCATGTCGTCGTCATCATCATCGGCGAAGATGCCGGCGCCGGCCGACTGGCATCGGCGGGCTCTGATCACTTCGATCGTCTCGTCGTGCTGCGATCGCTACGACGACTGAATGAATGAATCATTGAATGAATGGATTCGATGGCTGTATGTCCATGGGCTGTGCTCCCGCGTTTCTGCTACGTGTCGTGCGTCATCATTGATGGGGGGTCTTCTCGGTGTTGTTGTTCTGGTTGTTGATGTTGTTGGTATTGTAACAGTGGTTATTGATTTTGCTGTTTTGGTTGTTGCTGCTGATGCTGCTGCTGCTACTGTAAGAGTAGTAGTAGTAGTAGTAGTAGTAGTAGTAGCCGTCGCCTCACTTAGCTGCCAAATGTTCCTGCATATCATGGCCGAGAGGGACGTCTACTTGCGGAGAGTCATAGCCTCTGATCTCAGTAATCAGATGGTCGTTTACGGATGCAAGAAGTTCGCCAGGACAGCAGGTGCCCCACAAGGGTCCTGCTGTGCGTGAACATGGCGTACGATGATGTGCTGGACGTGCTCTGTAACTCGAAGGGCGTTCAAACAAACGTTCACGCCGATGACTTGGCAGTCCATGCAGACGTGCTCCAGAGGCGAGCCCAGCATGCCATGGAGATAGTGAGTGACTGTGAGATTGGTTACAGACTAAGGCTGGCATTCTAGAAACGTCAGGCTGTGCTTCTTACGGGAGGGGAAAAAGCAGTGATATTCAACTGACTGAAAAAGTAGCAGTAGTTGCTGTTGTGTTGTCCTTTTTGTTGTTGTTGTTGTAGAAGTAGCTCATTTGTTGTGGCAGCTATTTTTGTATTTGCTATCGTTGTTGTCGTTACTTTACTTTGCTGATTATGAATATTAGTATGGTTGTTGTTGGTGTTATTCCTGTTCTGTTTTTTGTGCTACTGTTGTTGTCAATGTTGCTCCGACTGCTGATTTCATGAACGTTGTTTGTTGTTATTGTGTCGGTAATCGTGATTTATATGAATATTGTTACGACTATGATTGTTTTTGTTTAGAATTACTATTGATGCTGCTATGTTGTTATTGTTGTTGCTAGTGTTAGTATTAATTTTATGACACTTCTTGTTTGTAAATTTGTGACTGCTAATTAGTGCTATTGCTGCCATAGTTGTCATTCAACAGCTGCGTTTTGAATTAAATAAAATGATTTTTTTACAATGTAAAGCAGATTACGCTGACGCTGAGCACCCGGTGTAATGTTCTCTTGTGTTGGCATTTGTCGACATTTACTACTGACCTGAGCGCAAAGTTGCAACATCCCATGACTATTTATTACCTCACCTTTACAGAAATAAGCGTCGTGCGCGCCTCCGTTGCTCTGTGCAATACGCTGCAAGATTCCCGCATCAGAACGAAAAACGAGGTTATTTACTCACCGGCCTAGTAACTGGCACAGATAGACCCAATATACTTTTTTTCTGGGAAACATACTTTGTCTTTATTTTTTTATCTCTTCTATTCGTTAGTCTTCTAAGCTCATGCTCGGAAAATTGCTACATTTTGTATTGAGGAAACGATAATAGTTTGTTTGGGTTCCTAACGCAAAAAAAAACAGGCAGGATAATAGAAACTAGAGTTAGTCCTTAGCAAGTCAACTAGGTGTGCAATAAAATGTCCAATTTACGCAATTCGAATTGTACAATGCTGCTTTCTTGATGGTCCGAAATGCAAACCAGTACCACTGGCCTTCATTTACGCACCTCTTGAGCACCCGGTGGATTCATTCCATCGCACGCAACAATGGGTTTCTTAGCAAACTACGTACGTAAATCATTTTCTATGATTCATCGCCATCATGTTTTTGAGTCGGCTGTAAAGATCTGTCGAAATTGTGGATGTTCCTTCTGACAAGGAACACGCAAATAAAACTTGTAAATAAAACTTAAACAGCAATATGCATCGCCTACTGCAATCTTCCTCCAGTGTGTGATATCATAGCAGAAATGCTTAGCGTGTAGTTGCAACGTTTGAGGAAGTATCGGCCATCCATACCTCGCTGGCTAGCACATGGCCTCTCTCACGAGGGTCACAGGCCAAACTTAACATCTTTCCGACCCGGTAAATGGAGTACGAGACGGTCTCAACTATGTAATGTGTGATCGTTACCGAGACCGATCAAGGAAATGCGCTGGCGTGGGATCGATCTGGGCCGATGATAGGCAGCAATCTAAATCTGAGCCAAAAAATCTCTTGTACGTCTTAGTGTGATGTCTTTGCTCACCTTTGACGATAGCGACTTTGGTTTGACGACGCCAAACGAGAGAATAATCCAATCTAGGGTCAATGGTGATCTGCTTTGCACTTTCTGTTACGGTTCGCATCTTCCTGCAAACACCACACATACGCCACATTGAAGTAGCAACTTATTGGGCAATATATATATATATATATATGGATTTTGGGCAGCCGTGTCAAATAATGGAACACATATACCTCCTGTTTTGTCATTAAGGCCGTAAAATCTATGCGAAATTTTCGCCGAATTTGCCATTTTGTCGAACCTTGATTGTCTGTTTACTTGTCCACTACTTAAGCGTCGTTGAAACATCATTTGCGTCGTATGATCATTTTTATTGTTTACGGACTGGAAATAAATTCCAGCATATAAATATATATATATATATATATATATATATATATATATATATATATAAACTTGTATGAAGCAGCAGTATATATCAGCGTAGGAGGATTTTGTTTCTGAGGCATTGATCTTGACCTATCAGTTGAAGAGACGGACCTTTCTGCAGACCGTTAGCATTGTCGCTTCCGCAGTAATTTCCTGGCTGATCTGAATATCGGCGTGCAATAGTTTTTGTTGCATATGCATACGAAGAGAAACATGCACGCTAAATATTTTTGCTGTAGATGCCGTTTTGTAAATATATCACAATTATATATATATATATATATATATATATATAATTGTAATTAGCTAACAATATTACGTTCTTGGCACACCCTGCATGTCTTGCAAAATTGCGGAAAAGAATCTTTAGACATACTCGATAAGCAGAATACAAGTCGCTTTATGAAAATACTTATTATGCAATCAACTTACATGCATATGAGCAAGAAAAGCTCAATCATGTACAGACATTTTGCTCGCGTCAGCGTATTAGTTTCATGGGTTAACGATTCAATATAGAGGCACCCTGCCTGTGCATGCTAGAACAGCTAGATTCACAAACAATTACCGAAGGAAGATTTAACACAGCCGATAATCCGGTGGGAAACGTAACTGCTCGCTTACGATTCTCGCGCTAACATATCAATTGCACAGCGCCGCTAGTAACAATAATAATATGTTTCCAGAAATTCTGGTGCAAGATCTAATTTGTCATCGTGTAAGGAAAGACGCAAGAAGCGAGACACGAAACATGGTTAACACATGCTAAACATTAAGTCAGCTACAGGCACCATTCCGATCACCCATCGTCACCCATGCATTAAATAGGCCGTAATCACTTTACGATCCGTGTTTGTACCAAGCGTCCCAAGTCGCGCCGTCGAAGACCAGTACAGAAGCCAGCGTAGAATGAGAATATCGACTTGTAATGCATGTGTATTTTAATTGGATGCTCGATCCAGGCTCCTCTGTAAACAACATTGAGGCACTTAGGGTATTGCTTTATATGGATACGTTATATAATGATACAGTCTAGCTATTGTATAGGATTACTCTGCGTTGCGCTAATAAGATGTTTACAAAGTACAGTTAGGGGGTGTCCTTATGGGGGTCCGTCTACGAAGCAATGCGAAAAGCACTCCCGTAGACGTTAAATCTTGGCTGGGAGCCAGCCCAGAAAGCATTTTTAGGGGGTGTCCTTGTGTGGGATTAATTGTGTCCACATTTTCAAACGACTAAGAGCCGACAACTATTTTGTGTGCCTGAAAAATGCTATTTGAAACGACAGCGACCACGTTGTTCTACGGAAGCTACGCAGGCGCAAGTCTCACTTACTTGTTAGGTTAAGCGATTGCACATTGACAGGCTAGCGAAGTGTACACATGTAAGAAGGTCGGATTTTGTTGTTGCGCTATATTGGATTTGACACCTGGAATGTATCTTTTCCTAGTTGCTAGTTGCTTCCTATTTTAATTTGCTCTTTGTAAAATTATCGGTATACGTTTTTAACAAACGGCGCCACCTTGCTAGCATCGGATGTATGGATTTTGCTGCTCTCCGCCTTAATGATTGCCATTGAGTAAAGCCTCCGGCCACGCACACTTTGACTTTACCCAACTTAAATTTGGGATTGCTCTAAAAGGCCCACTCCTAAATGATCTTGTACGATGGCGCGATGGCCGATTACGTTTATATTTGATGTGAGGGCTACTGCAAAACGTCATATTCGATTGTTTCTTTTTTCGGATAGTCGTATTTCGTCATGCATATTATTGAGTGGTGATTGGTCAGCACAGGGTGCAATACATTGTGCTATTAATTACCAGACCGCCATTAATGAGGTTAATGAGGCGCTTTGATACATACAATTCTGACTTGTTCAAAGTTGAGGCGTTGGGCTATGCTCGTGCTGTCAGTTTACACGCGCCACATGGATACCGAAATTCACTCAAACCCGGTAAACGCTACGTGCTACGCGCAAAAAGCGTGGGTCAGATATTATTTGGAGATCATCAAGATCACTATGCTACTGCATTGACAAATTCAGCAGTTTTTGTCTTACGTGCTGTTTCCAAATTGCACACACCCAATTGTTTTGAAGTATTGCTTGCGCAGTTCCCAGTTGAGTGTGGGGATGGGGACATGACTGGTTTTTAGTGGGTCGGAGCCCCACACTACCGGCCCACATTTGCAGTGAGCTTTCCTGCCGTGGTGTCCGTGTGTGCGAACCGCATTTCCCAGTTAGTCCCTCAAAAAAAAAAAAAAAAAAAACACCCAATTTTTTCCCCCCAAAAAAAACACCCAAGCAAGGCACTGGTAGTGGCCATAACAGATTTTTTTTAAATCAGACATATATTTTCCCATCTACATTGCCAGTATGTATATATATATATATATATATATATATGTCATTCTGTGGTTCATTGCCTACGGAACATGCTTCGGGCCCGTATGGACGGCGCTCGTTGCAACAATTTTTGAACATTTCGCTCTCACTTCAAAACAAGACATTTCCGCCCCTCGTTCTTTAGGAAAAATGATCTGTTGCCGAATTGTACTGGACCTTAAGGTTTGTTGGGTGATTTCTAGAACACCCACACTATATATATATATATATATATATACACGTGGTACAGCTTTATATGTGTCGGCCGCGTTTGCTCTGGGAGTCATGTCTGTTAATTGTGATAGCAGTAATTAACATGGGCAGCAGCAGCAACAACAGCAACAGCATTTGCTGTAACAATTGTAACAATAAGAGCAGCAACAGTAAGGGCTGTAACAACACCAGCGGCAATAACAACAATAACAACAACAACATCAACACCAGCAACCCCAGCAGCAATAACAACAACATCAACACCAGCAGCAACAACAACAACAACAACGACAACACCAGCAACAACAACAATAATAACAACAACGGCATGGGGCAATCGAACGCGTCGAAAAGGCGTCAGTCACCTGAGAGGACGAGTGACCGCGCCAAGAAAGCGCTGTGGTAGATGCAAGTCTGTGTATTTGTGACCGAAGTGTCAGTCAGCTTGCTGGTAGCTTGAGTGGTTAGGTATATGATGCTGATGATGATGATGACGACGATGATGATGCTGTAGCAGCAGCAGCAGATGTTGGTGTTGCAGTGTGTAATGTGATGAATGAATAAATGAATGAACAACCGAATGAATGGTAAAATCCCGGCACGAAGGCGGGGTGGACGGACGTCAGGCGTTTCTATGATGAGGCATGATACGTCTGGCTGTGATGTTGACGACGACGATGATAATAATGATGATGGTGCTGGTGATGATGATGATGATGATGATGATGATGGTGGTGGTGATGATGGTGGTGATGATGGTGGTGGTGGTGATGATGATGATGATGGTGGTGGTGGTGGTGGTGGTGGTGATGGGCACATGTGGACGGTGTTTGTAGTTATGAGTGCCTATTTGGTTGGTTGGTTGGTTGGTTGGCAGCGAAGCGTTGCCTAATCAGAGCGGGAGTAGAAACGGCAGCGGCGTCCATAACGCCAACGCGTCGATCGCGTCTCGGTTGAGTAAATGCGCCCGCTTCCCGAGCGCGGGGAGATGCGCTCAGTACTCCTCTGTCAATTTCTTATTCTCTTATATTTTCTTCCGTTTTTTCCCCTCCCTCTCTCGAACCCCCCTTCTCCCTCTGTGTGTTTGTGTGTTTTGAAAAGTCAACAACATGGCGTCACCGACGTGCCCTGTCTTTAATAATGCGGTGACGACTGCTGCTGTCGATGCCGCAAAGATGTCGCATAGGTGTTGTGTCATGGTTGTTTTTTGTTGTTGTTGTAGTTCGACTTCTTGTTCGGTTTGTTGCCGACGACACCAACCGCCGCCAGAAATATCACGACCGGAATCACTGCTGCTGCTGCTGCTGCTACCACTACCATCTTCACGAACTTCTAGCAATGTGGCGGAAACAGAAGCAGAAAAGCATGAGCAGCGAAAATTAAGCAGCAACAGCAGCTATAACGTCGCCGGAAACAACCCGATCGAGCCGTGAACAACACCGAAACGCAACCAACCAGCTATGACAACTGCCTACTTCTTCCACCCATACGATGTCGAACAGACGACTTTCAACCATCCACCCACCCACCAACACTCACGCAGAAACACACAGAACGCTGCTGAGTTAACCGAGTGACAAACTTGAGCCACTCCTGCAGACGAACTCTTGACGTTTACATTGTCGTTGTTGGTATCATTGCTCCTTTTGATGTTACTGATGTTGTTGTTGTCGTTGCTAAATTGTTGCTCTTGTTGCTAATGTTATTGTTGTTGTTGTTGCTGCTGCTGCTCCCACGGTTTCCGGCAAAACGTCACCAACCTCGCTATTATTGTTCGGCGACCCGTCAACTGTGAGCACAGCAGTGTTGCATCGATTTAGTGATGTTTGTCATCTACTGTTTACATTGAAAATTTAAGCATCTGATTTTCATCAGCGTTACCGCGCAATGATGATAGTATCATTAGGATTACCATATTATTGCCAACACCACCTCAATCGTCAGCAGCAGCTGCAACACCTGTATTATCACCATCATCAGCTTCATCATCTCACATCATCGCTCTCTGGGGACAACGTGACAAATTCGGATACAGTGCAGATCTTCAAGTAATTTGCCACGGATATATATATATATATATATATATATATATGTATGGCAATGTATATCAGATTCATTGTCTAAAACCTGTCTGGGATCGTTCCTGACGTTAGGCGCTTTTAATTGACCTCATCATGTTTAACTTTTACTGACGCTTCACGGGATAGAGTGTTCGGCAGGCACAACTAAGTAGTTTCGCTCGTGACTGTCCTCCAGAAGCACGGCTGTGAGAGGTCAAGCCGTAGAAGTCCGTATGGCGATCCGTCAACATTTTGGTTCTTTCTTGTGTTCAGTCCTTATTAATTAGTCGTTAACTTTTTAAATCTCTAGAGTGAACACGTGGGCAAGCCTAATTTTGGACTCATTGCTGAAACCACGAGTAGCTTTTGGCTCAAGCCTTCCGGTATTGACTCTGAGTTGCTACACCCCTTTCGCAATTCTGTTTATACGTTTGGTCCGTATTTCTTGTTAACGTCAGTAGCACAATTTTTGCTCTTTTTGCAGGTAAAACCTCGGCCATATATTCCGTGGTGATAATTGAACTTAGACTACACTATTATTATTATTACTATTCTTTCGTCTCTACATCATACGATGCTAATAGGTGTGATAACGTCATTGATGATCCAATGACGGCTTGATTATAGTTTATAAATCTTTTTATTTAGCAGTACCCTGCTACGGCAATGTTTTCTGAGGCGGTGGATGCTATGATAAGTCAATTCTTCGCAGGGCCAGGTCAATTCAAAATAAAACGTTGAGAGCCATATTCGTCAGACAACGTAGATACTCAATTTGCGCAATGGCTTCTCCAGATCGACTCACTTTACACGCTTCAGATTGCAATCCTAGGTTTTAGCATAACTCGTAAAATGACTTCTAGCTCTTATGTGCCATGAAACGTTATGCCAGCATTGTTTGAAGTGCTTCTAGTCTATAAGAAATCTAACCTTCATTCTTCCTGCCTTGACTTTTCGCTTTTCGACTGACCATCTAGGGAAAAATTCCTTAAGATACTTGTCGGATCATATACCCGAAACTCTTTCTTCCCGAGGTCAGAAAAGGGAGAGGTTAGGCAAAACTTTCTTTTATTGTTAGTCACTCAAAAATTCACAATGTAGTTGTATTCGTTGTAAATTTATGTGCTCATTCGGGGCACTCGTTATTTTTAGCCAGTCCTTAAGCGCTGTGAAATATTTCACAAATAGTTTATCTAAAAACATTTGAATATATAGTGCAAATCTGCTTGTCTATTACCAGCTAGGTTATGCCACTCCGGGCGGAACAGAGGTTGCGAACCAATATGCGCGATTTTTTTTGCAAAGTCGCCGATCCGATAGTGATTAGCACCGTTTAATGGGGCTGTTAAATTCATCGGATCTTGTTATCTTGCCGCATACAGGCCCTCAGCAAGAGCTCCGCTTTTTTGCTGATATATTAAATAATTGATTGATTCTTTACGGTGCCCCCCCCCAAACGTTCTATATCTGGATTTCGTGGTGGGAACCTACTAACAATACTCAGTAATGTCGTAAAATCATCGACGACTTTCCGTTAGCGGTCTATCGTTGAACTCAGGTAAATGTGAAATTTATGTCACAGCTAGCCAAAAAGAAGATATTTGACCCTCGTCCTGGTTGTCGCGCCTAGTGCAATATAAGAGTTTTTGCGTCAGAGGCTATCACTCGTTATACGAAGAATGCAGCACGTGTTAAGGGGGCATGATTGAATTGGGCCAACCCCAGATTAGACAACATATTCGTTAGATTCATTCATACAGACAACAAGCACGTTCGCTGCGCGACAAATGCCTGCTCTAAAGTAAAAATATTTTAAGACAGATTACTACGAGATAAGGAAACCTACTAAAACCGACGCAATATGTTCACGCATCACAATTGTAAGCTTTAAATATTAATATTTAAATAGAATATATATATATATATATATATATATATATATATATATATATAGTTGACCATAAAGAACAACTAGGACGAAGAGGCGTCACGCAACAGAATATTAAGTTCTACAGGATAACAACCTGAAAGCAGATATGTACATGTTAGTGTCTGTATGTTGATATGGCCCACAGAGCAGTGCAATGGGCCATTTGAAGATGTGGCAAGCGGCTGGCCGAGCATGTGGCCGAGATCACTCACGGGGCTTCCTCGCAATCGGTTTTCTATATATATATATATATATATATATATATATATATATATATATATATATATATATATATATATATATATATATATATATATATATATATATATATATATAAGTCTCTAGTCAGCTGTTGAGCCGGACGGTCGCACTGGTGCGAGCTCCCGCTTAAATTGCCTAGATCGCAAGTTATATCTGGCTTTTTAACGGGAGTTTTGTCACAGACCATCGTGGCCACCAGTGCGACCGAACTGTGAGATCCAACACCGTCAAACAGTTCCATTTTGCATTTAAAAGATGCAAAATTGTTATAATTCGCCGCGTCACTGTGTTAGATAGGTTAGCAGTGCGTTCACCATTGCAAAGGCCTGTCTGAAGTGCATTTTAGCGTTTTTAAGTGGAAGTGATTGTGCCGGTTTTTAGATTTAGGTAAGGTGAGTCTACCTATATAGTTGTTTTAGTGAAATATAGCGGCCCTAATTATATTTCACTAATCTTAACTTCTATATAGTTATAGTGTATGCACTGGCTACAAAACCCAGACAGTGCATACATATAGTGGTGTATCGATACGCTTTGTTTTGAACTCTAAAATCGAACACAGCGTAGAAAATACAATAAGCAACGATATATTGGGCAGCCATATCGTGTTTTTAAACCACTATATATTTTAATTGACTACCTACATACCTACTATATATTTGTAATAGATGCTTCAATTCCACTGAATCGAAGAGACAGCAATTAATCTGTCTGATGCTAGTCTTCCATCTAATTACTACAAATATATATCTTAAACCGTCACTACTATTGTACATACTAATGTGCAATTTTTAACTTCTACTTTCGACGCTATTTTGCATAAATACAGTACGTGACGAAATATGACATAGTGCTCCCTGGGTAGAGACAAACAGAATGATGGTCTAAAGACCGCTTCATCTTAGCGATTTTAACAACAACATCTGCGTAAAATCGCGCCATCGTTCCCGTACGAAACTTTTAAAAGAAATCTTACCACCACTGTGGACCAAGACAACGATGGCATCACGTGACGGCAGCAACACCGCCGGAAGACTCAGCTGCCAGACTTGCGGGCGAGTATGCAAATCTGGCGCGGGCCTCGCGAGCCACATTAGATTGACTCACAATCAACGAGAAGTTCGTGCCACCTCCCAAACTCCTAACCAATCACAGACTAATAATTTGATTTTAAGTTCCTCACAAAATGACACTGCTGCTTCTAATAATAATTTTAACCCCCCTAGTACTTCACGCGTCTCCCAGCCAAATTGTAAATGTCCATCTAGTACTTGCTTAAAGGTCTTTAAATCTAAATCAGGTCTTAATTTACACCGTCGTCGTGCCCATCCGGATGAATATAATGAGAACATTTTAGCCCCCCCCTCTAAGAAGGCCAGATGGAACCCACAAGACCGTGAACTTTTAGCAACATTAGAAGCAGATTTTATATTAGATAATAATAACGAAACACCTAGAGAAATTGACCACCTTTTAGCTACTAATTTTAACTCACGCACACCTGGGGCGATTAGAGGCCAACGTAATTCTCAGGCGCATAAGGATCTGGTAGAGGACCTCCTTAAAAAGAGGCCTCTCCTGGATTCCAACCTTGACGGATCTGAGCTTCCTGAGCCTAGTCGGCCTCGATACTCTGAATCAGATGGCCCCTATAATCCATCCCAAAAAGATATTATTATATCTAAAATACAAGCCCTCACAAACACATTTCCCAAACGCAACATAATTTCAACAGACCTTACTCATCTGTCAAATATAATTTGCTCAGGTGAGAATCACACTATCGCCTTAAACGAATTTCTGAACAAACATTTTACACACACTGTCCGACGTCGTGCCTTTAGAGAAACACCTTCCACTGAAGCGCGAGTATCTAAAAGGCAACAGCGACGTCAAGACTACGCAACCACTCAAAAACTTTTTAGCCAAAACCGATCCAAATGCGCTCATGAGGTGCTGGACGGCAAACACACCATACACAACATGCAGGCCACCGAGGTTGTAGAACACTGGGCCAACACAACCACCCCCTGAACCACTCCCTTGCCCCGTATACACTCCCAACTCTGATCTCTTTGAGGTTTCCCTCCCTATCTCCCTAAAGGAAACCCACGTAGCTCTCCGCGGACCTTCTAAAGCACTAGGCTTGGACGGGATTTGTCTTTCGTCCCTCCGTAAACTCCCGTTAGAAGTAGTCTGTTGTATTCTTAACATACTATTAATTAGCGATATTGCCTCAGCCCATGAAACTGCTCGCTTAGCGTTCATCCCTAAAATTAACAATGCCACATCCCCAAGCGATTTGCGACCCCTATCTATTAGTTCATACTTACAACGAACGCTTAACAAAATTCTCTCTAGACGCCTCCAGAATTCTATTAAGCTTCTCCCAATCCAGCGAGCGTTTCTCCCCTATAATGGTACCTTCGAGAATCTTGCGGTTCTGGATGGTATCCTTAACGATGCCAAGTCTGCAGGACGTGAGCTCAGACTCGCCTCAATCGACCTCCGTAAGGCGTTCGACATGGTGAGTCATGACTCCGTCCTGTGGTCACTCCGGACTCGCGGATACCCGGAGGTATTCATTAACTATATCGAACGCTTGTACCTCTCATCTAAAACTCTCATAGAATTTGGACAAGAATGTCGCACATTTCGGCCAACTAGGGGTGTTAGACAGGGAGATCCTCTGTCCCCCCTCTTATTTAATCTAGTTCTCGACGACATTCTTTCAAAATTAGACAAAACTAATATCGGGTACCAACTTACTGATGACTTCCGCCTTATGGGCTTAGCCTTTGCGGATGATCTCATCCTCCTAGCCTCCACGAAATCCACTCTCCAACGTCTCCTTAATATTGCGGACCCACTTTTGAAATCCCGAGGCCTTGAAATTAATACTAATAAAAGCTTTACTATCTCCCACCTATTTAATAGGAAGGAAGGTAAAGGTTTTATCAATACCGTACCAGAATTTAACGTTGGAGATCGGCAATTGCCAGCTAAAGGTATGAGCGATCGATGGAGATATCTTGGAGTCGACTTTGACAGCAATGGCAGAGTTGACTCCACCAGGGATATACTCCTTAATTTACTCAACAGACTCACGATAGCTCCCCTTAAACCCCACCAAAGACTCATATTTTTGAAAGACTTTCTCATTCCCCGTCTCCTATATAAACTGGTCTCCGGTCCCAGACCATCTTACGCACTCCTTAGTGACCTAGATAAAGAGATCAGAAAGGTTGTTAAGTCGAAATGGCTGAAGCTCGAAAACTCGGTGCCGAACGCCTACCTGTACACGCACACGGCACACGGCGGTCTGGACATCCCCTGCCTCCAAACATTCATTCCCAGACTCCGCCTCTCCCGCCTGACAGCACTACAACACTCCACGCACCTTGGGGTCCAATGGATGCTAACCATCGAGCACTTTAAAAAAGATCTTGCGAAAACAAGACTTCTTTGCGAGCGCTTGGGAACCTCCATTGAGACCGCTACACAAGAGACCGACTACTGGTCTCAACAACTACACAACACGTTCGATGGGGCACATTTTAAAAAAGCACACGAAACGCCCTTTGTACACTACTGGATTAAGGGTATGCCCTACCTATCTGGTAAGGAGTATTTAAACCTACTAAAGCTCAGGATCAACGCACTACCAACGCGTGCCAGATTGGCCAGGGGACGCCCGGGCTACAACAAACGTTGTAGGCACGGGTGTCATGCGCTTGAGACGTTGGCTCATGTCGCTCAGATGTGCGATACAACACACAAACAAACCATAAAGAGACATGACGACGTCTGTGATCGCGTGGCGCGTCTTCTCCGCGAAAGGGGTCATGAGGTGGTTCGTGAGCGAGTATTCCGTCGACCGGGCGCACCGGGTCTAAAGCCCGACCTCGTAATAACAACACCTACCGAGGTCTGGGTTTTAGATGCCGAGGTTTGCGGCCCGAACCGGGACCTGGCAAAAGCACGGCAAGACAAGATCGCCAAATATGACGTCGAGTTCCTAAGAGCGGCGCTCCCCGACCCGCAAAAACCTCGCAGATTCGGATCCATCACTATCTCTATGAGTGGTGTATGGGACTCCGAATCTGCGAGGACGCTCTTGGGGCTCGGCGTCACGAAGAGGAATCTTATGGATCTCACCGTTTTAACTTTGCAAGGAACCTTGAGGATATACCGCTCGCACCGGGTCCATAAGAGCGGGGGCTACCATCAAGCAAGGACACGGACAACTGACTCTTAACTTCACGTGACACCTTTTTACCACAATTTTTATTAAGGCGAGCACTGCCAAGTGTGCAAACGTATTGTAAATGATTAATAAATCATCACAATATTTTCTATATATATATATATATATAAATATATCAAATTCGCACGCATAGAGGCGAAAAGAAGAGGAAAACGATGGTGAAGACGACCCATGGCAATGCTATGGAAATCGAGCGGATACAGAAATAGACTATGAACTAAAGGGAAACGAAAGGTGGGAGGCAGATGGATATAAGCAAGAGCATGAGGAAAAGCAACCACGGAAAATGGAGTGGGCCAACTGAAGCAGAAGTGGCCCTAACAGCAGGAGCAAACAGCGTCTGAGAAAACGGAAATGTTCGTATTCGTCCTCGGCGGCGGCGGCGGTAATGGTGCAGAAACACAGCTAGAAGCCGAAGTTATCTCGATAGCAGTAGCCGCAGAAGATGCAAAGGCTACTCAAAATGAGGTAAAATGATGATTATGCGACATATTGATGACGATCGACGGTATATTGCTGATGGGCGCAACGGCGGGACAGCGGAAGCGCCACATGAGAACACACGGTAGGCAACTGGCGGTTGGTAACAGCGCAAGAAGATCATCGGAGGAAGTTGGCGAAGTGAAAACTGAACTGAAGATGCGTAAACAGAACAGGGAGGAAAAACACAAGCGAACACCTGTAAGTGGAATAGAAGCTTGCAGAAAGTACGAAAGAAAATTGGATCGAGGCGAACAAAGCAGAAATGCTGAACGACAAATAGAACGCACGGGAGAGAGAGACAGCAGAGAACGCAGCAGAAAAGCGTACGTAGATCAACAGACGTACTAGAGAACCTATGCTGGTCAGGAAACTGGCTGGAAGATGAACTCGATGATAATGACGCAGTAGAATACAATCAAGAAGACGAATATGATGAAGCAGAAGAACAAGAAAAAGAAAAAAGGAGGCGAAACCAATATTTTAACGATGACGACAATACAAGTGATGGTTGTGTGTCGCGTGTTATTGATGGTGCTGCCGCTACTACGGATAATAGCGGTGATATATATATATATATATATATATATATATATATATATATATATATATATATATATATATATATATATATATATATATATATATATATATATATATATATAACTAGCAAAAGAGTACAAAATAAGATATATAGGTAGGGAGTAACAAGTGAGATGAACGAGAGTGTTTAAGCAGAGACCATGCACGATACTATGTTGGCTTGGCTTGTCCTGTCTTGTCCGGCAGAGGCGGGCGGGTGGGGATGTTCAGAGAGATGTGTATCGTAGAGGGCTCGTAGTCGTGTTCATGACGCAAACACGCCAATACGTTGAGAGTGTGTTTCTTTGCTCGTTCCTTCGTTGCTTCCGTGTGCTGTTTTTCTAGCTGTTTGGCTGGCGTGCTGCGTAATTGATTGACGCTTCTGCTGCTGCTGCTGTGTGCGTAATGCAATCGTGAATGATCGTGAACGATGTGTTCACAGTACGCAATGTTCGTAGCTTGTTTCTTGTGTCGTCGGGTTAGGAGCCGATGATAATGCTGATGCTTATGATGATAACGATGATGATGCGGCTGGCTGATGCTGACTTCACACAGACGACAGAAGCAGAAGCCAAAGCTGCAATCGAACCGGTTGTTCGTTGGTCGGTGGTCGGTGGCAGAAGCAGAGCTATAACCGCTTGGCTACGTTTTCTACTAGCGAATACGAATTGATTCAGCGACGAGATGCGGCGTTGGTAGGCAGACAGGTAGGCAGGCCAACATTAACGCAACACGAAGAGTAGCTATACAAATCGATAGACAGAACCAAACAAACAAACAGCGAAAAGCGAGAGAGAGAGAGAGAGAGAGGGGGGGGGGGAGACAGGAGAGAGAAAACGTGTCACCAACTGGAGTTCAACCGGAAATCGCGGCAGTGGCGGGGCTGACGGCTCAAGGCGACAACGGCGGGGCGTGGGCGATAATGCCGATGACGACGACGACGACGACGACAACGACGAACACAACAACAATAACAACAACCACAATATGAACAACGGAATAAGAATTAGGAGCTAGGATGAGATAAGAAGTACGCGTTCACACCTCACAATTGCAACGCTTAAACAATACCAGTATATATATATATATATATATATATATATATATATATATATATATATATATATATATATATATGCATATATATATACATATATATATATATATATATAACAACAATAGTAGCAACAGCAACAGCGACCGTAACACTGACAGCGGTGACAAAGTGACTGAGCAGCACACTCGGGGGCAGAAGTGGCACTTCACATCGCCGACGACTTTTTCGCAATTCGCGCCACCGCCACCCGTGCGCTAACTAAGAAGAACGAGCGCCCTTCAACACCCGGTGGCTGTGCTGCACCAGCTGCCGCTATTGCTGCTGCTGCTGCTGTTGGAGTGCTGCTGCTGCTGCTCTATAGCAGAACGAAGTGCGCAGTGGATGTTGACGTTACCGCTTGGTTGCAACTCCGTCGTCATTACTATGCGGTCGACCAGCATCGTCGGCAGGATGGTCTTTCGAGGCTGACTCTTAGCCAAGATTTAACGTCTATGGGACTGCTTTTTGCATTGCTTCATAGACGGACCCCCATAAATACAAATGTGGGGCAATGGTGGGGTTCGAACCCGCGCACCTGCTATGTGTCTCCTCCGGTCGCGAGTCGCAGACGCATGCCATCACGCCACCGGGCTCGACATGATGGTCTAACGGTCACGATGTAAACGATCACGGCAAAACCGCAGTGATGATGTTATTGGTGATAATCATTATGATGATGATGATGACAATCGATCACTGCAGTAGTGCTGGTAAGATGGTGGCAACGACTACGATGGGGTTTATGGGGGTGAGGGTTATGATGACATCAGGACAATCAATGCCTACGGTGGGGTTTATGGGGGATGGTGGTTGTAATGCTGATGATGACGATTGATGACCACGGTGGGGCTGATGGGGTAGGTGGTGATGATGATGCTTACGATGACGATTGATGACTTCGATGGGGCTGAGGGGGTGGTGGTGGTGATGATGCTGAATGATGACGATTGATGTCAACGGTGGGGCAAATGGGGTGGTAGTGGTGATGATCCTGATGACCACCATCAACCCCACAGCCAGCCCCGCCATCAACGTTAGCCGTCAACGCCACCCCTCTCCCCCCCCCCCCCCTCCAACATCGCGGCGCTCCTGCAGCAGACGTAAATTGACCGTCATGAGTGGCGACAGAGGTCATTCGCGTCGTTGCTCGATGCTTTCGCACCCCGAAGGTTAGCCAGCGCCATGATCAACTGTGCAAGGTGCGCGCGACAATGCCACGTAACAGCTTTCGCTCCGCAGTGGCAATTTTCCAGCCGATGCTAGTCTGTTCCCTCGTCGTCCCTGCAACGACGTGCTCTTTACCATTGCTGATTGCTGTTCAGTATGTTTTGCAACATTTGTATCATCCCTATGAACATTCTATGATCGACTGATCAATTGAAGACGCAGACCAATTAAAGGAACCAAACTATTAACTAGAGACCAACGCGTCGTTAGTAGCTCACCTCGTCTCTTCTGCTATACCGTTCTTTTGCTATTTGCTATATAGTATCTAGTAATTCTAACCATATTCTAGAGTGACAGTAACAATACAATTATATCTGGTCGCAATTGCTCTAAAATACTAGTTAGTAGGCAGTGCTTTTTTAGAGATGGGGCACGCAGGTTTCACCGAGAACCCGTAGTTCCTTACAATGTAGTACGAATGGCATAGGATGGGACCGCATAATAATTAGGCATCAACATCCCATCAATTCTTAGCCTAATTAATTAATCGTTCTTAGCCTAATTAACCCAAAGGTTATCTGTATGCAGTCTTTATTGACTGCGTCAAGGCCTTTGACAAAGGTTACGTCCGACAGGAGTACCAAAAAGCCGTAGTGGTGATGTACGCAGATGATATCGTAGTCGCTCATCGCGATTAGGTGCCATCAAGCGCATTACCTCTATGATAGAGGCGTTCCTTGTCTCGAAGGGACTTGAGATAAACACCAGGAAAACCAAAGCCATGAAATTCAGGCGTGGAGGTCGATTGGCTGCCAGAGACGTTAAACGTTGCTGCGGCCAATCCATTGGAGTTTGTTAACTCTTTCCAGTATCTTGGCCTTCGGGTTCATTATACAGGAACGACGTTCACAGCGCATGTAAACGAAACAGTATGGAAGGCACTTGTCTCTCTTTACGAGGAAGTAAGCAATGTCCGAAGACTGTCCGTTCTCTCAGCAGTGAGGCTCTTCATGCTTAAGATTGTTCCGGGGCTGATGCACGGTCTTGACAGGGTGTGGAACCACCTCACGCTGGCTAATTTTAACCAGCTTGAAAGGTGTTTTTCATTATACATGAAGCGAGTGCTTTGCTTGCCTATCCGAGCAAGGAGCCGCTTTGTGTATCTCATATCAGGCTGCCCACCGGCTGCTGAAACAATCCGGCTAAGGCAGAAGATGCCGCATAGAGTACCTTACAAATGTTTTATTTCGGAGTGGGAAGCTAAAGTCGAACAGGCCAGACGAGAGATCGGTGGTTTGGACGTTTTCAATGCCTTGCACCTTTGGTCTGGTCCTGCATGTGATAATCGCCACGTATACACCAGGTACATAGTGCATGGTTATCACTACCTGGTATGTCCAAACGCAACCTTTCATGAGGAGTACGAGTTGTGCACCTGCCGGTTCTGCCTGCAAAGGTGTGCCAAGTACCATGCAGTGGAATGCACAACGCTGGACCAAAAATCGTTGCACTACTTCTCTCGTCGGAAGCGTGAATGAAGATATAGCTTTATAAAGAAACATTTTAAAATGCTATTTATACTCAATTTGAGTGAAATAAATGTAATTGTTAAAAATTCATCGTTCTAGGCATTTCGTACTTGATGACACCGGTACTACAACGTAACTCTGGTGTGCTGGGTCAACCTGCGCTGCCTTTCCTAGTAGACTACAACACCAAGCTCGTCATGACGGCGCTGACAACGACAACGAGCATCTTAAACATTTCTTTCACAATACATTCCACTGTCTTCTGTTTGAAATGGCTGAGATACACTAACTTGCAGCGGTAGAATTGCGTTTTAAGGCTCTTTCAAAACATAGCAGATTGCTGTCTTGCTTTCAGAAACTCGGTCTGCAGAAGGCGCACTCGATTCGGTAACAATATGGTACAAAGTTCAATAACAGTATGGCTACCAAACACACAAAGCTGCGACATCAAACACCTGTTGCAGTCGTGGCAATAAACAACATAACAACAAACAATAACTAGATTTGTTCAACGTCTCGCTTGCATGTCCTGCTATTTGCGATACCTTTGTGTGTATTATTTCCGTTTGGCTGTAGCCATGCGTGTGAGCAAGTAGGTGAGCGTTTCCGTACGCCTTGACTGTTCTTCGTTTGTGTATATAATTTATAAATTGTAAATCATTATTTTCTGTAGAGTACTGGCTAGTACACTAAAATGTAATGCAATTGCATATATATATATATATATATATATATATATATATATATATATATATATATTTATATATGTATTTATATCTAAATTTATTTTTTTATTTTAAGCGGTGGAATAACTTTATTAACCGGTGGTTGGTTTTCAGTATTGCGCGTACAGAGAAAGCACACATTTACATATGCGTATATTACATCGTAATTCTAAAAGTCAAAGTCAACGGAACTGCTCTATCTCAGTGTTAAAGGTGATATAAGTCACACTATGGTATATATATATATATATATATATATATATAATTCTTTTAAAGCAATGTTTTTATATTGCTTTATATATTGATGATTTATATATATATATATATATATATATATATATATATATGTAATTCTTTTAAGCAATGTTTTGATATTGTTTTGACTATTTGATGATTTATACATAATGCGTGTCTACGCTAAGTGTATCGACAGATCGTCGCTAGATTCAATGACAACGCACTGCGCTCCGTAAGTTCACCAATATTAAGATCATGATGATCGCACTATAGGCGCACGGAGCCCGGTCGCATGCCATGCCAAACGTCGTCGGACAGACCACAGGAGAACGTTGAGCAGGCTCCGTTGGCCTTTCGTCATTTGGTCTGATCCTCGACGGATGAAGTCGCTGGTTGGCGCTGTTGTTGTTGGCGATGCTGTTGTTATTCTTTTTGGTGCAGTTGTTGTTGTTGTTGTTGCTGTTGTTGTTTTTGTTGGTGCTGTTGTTGTTCAGGTTGTTGTTGTTGCTGCTGTTTCTGCCTCTGTGTGTCTGCACCAGTGGCATACGTTTTATCACCACAATCATCACCATATCATCACCATTACCATCATTAACAGCAGCAGCAGCAGCAGGAATTATCGTCGCCATGAGGAGCAAAGAGCAAGCAGCAGCAACGACCCGAAACGCGTTTCGTGAATGGAATAGCGAGGGCACAGTTAGTTAGCTTCTCAATGGTTCATTGGCTCGTTCGCTTGGTTCCGTTGTTTTTCCTCCTCCTGCCTCTCCTTCCTCTCGCTTTCTCTCTCGCGTGCGGAGTGCGCGCATTCTCTCTCTCTCTCCATTATCTTACTCTTTGGCTCTCTCTCTCTCATTCATTGGGCCGTAGCTGAGACGACATTGTCTCTGGCTTGGAGCCGGCTGAATCTGACAGCTCATTGCTGACGACGCAGGGTCACGATTCTCTATCCCGCTAAGCGCGCCACCCCCGCCTGCGTGGCTGAATGGAACGAACCCCCACCCCCCCCCCCCCCGCCCCCCGACGTCTCCCGTAAGCTTCGCCAATGGCCGACTGCAGACAGACAGATGGACAGACAGACAGACCAACCGACATAGTGACATGCGGCGGCGGTGGCAATGGCTTCTCCTCATCTACGCCTTACATGCCCCTCTGTCGCCCCGCTCCCCCCATACACACCCTACACCCCCGTTCCCCTATACGGAACGACGACTTGTCCTGCTGAACATTGTTAGTGGCGGGCATCGAGGCAGAGCAGGAGGCATGCTGGCAAAGGGGAGCGCCCGGACCTTCATCTCCCTTTCTCTCTACGATATATATGTATATATATATATATATATATATATATATATATATATATATATATATATATATATATATATATATATATATATGTATATATATATATATATATATATATATATAGACACCGCTGTTGTTGTAATTGCGCAACGTCTCTGTCTGTTCTCACTCCCTCTCTCTCTCTCTCTCTCTCTCTCTCTATGTACTTCAGCATACCGTGCACTCTTGCTGGCTTGATGCCCGCTCACGATGATGAGACGTCATCATGGTATCGTCCGTCGTCGTCGTCGTCATCGTCTTCTTTTTTTCTTCACGAGGTCGTTGAAGTGCAGGCAAGACACGAACACGCCAGCAACCGCAGCAGCAGCAGCAAAAGTCACAGAAGCAGCAAAATGTGTCTACGGCGGCGGCGGGGGCATTTCGCGGGCTAACGCGAGAAACAACGGCGGCGGCAGCGGGCTACGAGGCTGGCGAGTGGGTGGCAGAGAAACAAGCAGATGAGGACACCCGCGGGGGCGGCGGTAGCAGCAGCAGCTA
>QVRM01001186.1:32500-69248 GCA_003439945.1 Dermanyssus gallinae | reverse complement strand
TAACTAACCCGCTATATTTGACATAGAGACCTACATTTTGGCATTACTAAGGCTGGCAAATGGGCCAATATGTGTTTTCGGGTTTATTTAAAGAGCTTCGCAATAGGTACAATCGAAAAGTCACATGGCCTAATGGGTTTATTTTAAAGAGCTTCGCAATAGGTACAATCGAAAAGTCACATGGCCTAATGTGGCACCGAGGGTATGATTACATTACACAGGGCAGAAATAATCGTTGCCTTGCAGGGACGAATCAACAGACAGACGTTATGTAATTGCACAGACATTTCAGATATGCCGCAAGCAACTAGAAAGGCATTAGAAAATATAATGGCACATACTAACGCCTGCCTTCGTCACACCATCAGACCAATAGTAATACAGTACTACAATACAAGCTTGGGTTATTGACGAAACGCGTTTACACGCTCGGAACGCGTTTTCAATGCTCAAGTTCTTGTAAAAAAAATAGGGAAAAGAAGTGCATCAGCGTGCACATTCACACATAGTTAACACATATTTACACCAACTTACACATACAAGTCACACACTTACACCAGATCATATATTCTCTCCATATTTAACTGTGTACAGCTATTAGGGTATTCCGTGTGTCTGGTTTGCACTTCAGACGTGTTCATTGAGGGGTGGGACTACTTGACGAGCTGGATGGGGCTTAAGTAACGGAGACTTCATCGTGGCTTACCTGCGCTTTGGCGCGGGCGCACTTCTCGGCGAGCGAAGTCGCCGCGCCCTGGTTGGCGCCCCGCGTTTCGACTTTCAGCATCGAGCGACAGCAGGGAAGCGCACTCCTCAGCGCCCCACCAGGACCCGCCTCCGCCGCCGCCGCTGCTGATGCCGCCCGAACATCCAACAGTGAGTCCACCACCTCCACTGCTGTTGCTACGGCCACTCTTAGCAGTGATGCCGCCCCCGCTTCCGACCTTCTTCCCACCGCGGTCGCCACCGCGATCGCCGCCGCCCGAGCCACCGCCCGCATTCGAGCCCCGGCCCTTGACGCCAGCAGACCACGTATTCACCACGGTGAGGTTCGGTGGGGTCTCCTTTTTCACGTACTTTCCTACAGGTTGCGGCAAATTCACGACAACGGCGACCGACAGCAGCATCGTTAGGGTGGTCTTCATCGTCGCCGTACCACTTCATATACTGCTGACTAGTAGTTTGGTACTTGCTTATTGAACAGCGACTCTATCGTGGTCTTATAACATCATATATATATATATATATATATATATATATATATATATGTGTGTGTGTATATTTTCGTCCACAAACCTTGAATTCCATCGCCAATCTTCTTCTCCTTTTTTTTCGACAACATAGCGGCGAGGTGCCCTCAACACAGCGTCTTGCTCGGGTCCATCGTGAGTGCAGCTACCTCATGTTGTTCAACTGTAAAAAGAGCATGAACGCCAGTATGTGGTTAATGGTAACGCTTAAGAGCTTTCGATCAGGGCTAAACAGCTAGTTATAACAAAGACTACATACATACGTAAGCCAATGCAGTGACGACAAGAGTCTGTCATGGGGTACGTGTGAATGAAATTTCACGCCAAATTAACAGCAAAATAAAACAGCGGCAGACATGGGGTCACATCTTTCCTATGGTCACAAACATCCACTTAGAATAGTGAACGGCTAATGGCAGGACGCAACTGAACTTGCTGTGAAAGGCGTGGACAATCAAAAAGAAACAACACCTTGCACGACAAGACGAAGTTCGTTCCACTTCGACAGCTCTCAAGATGTGCAGACGGCATGCACAACCCTGTAGAGTAGAGGTGTTGGTGGTCGACATAGAAAACGAGCTCAGGTACATTGCAATGAATGTCTGTACTTGTTATGTTGGATGGAGTACTGACTCGATTCAAACTTGTCGTTTGGTTGTAAGTACGTAAATTAAACATGATAAGCCATAGCGCTGCTTTTGAACGTTCCTTTACCAAAAAAACATCGCCGTTTACGGTGGAAGAAGTTGTGCAGATCTTGCGCGGGTTACCCAAAAAAAAGAGTTGTGGTCCTGATGGGATCTATTACGAACATTGGGCTGAGTCGTCCGATGTTTTAGCAGAGAAGCTGTGTAAGCTGTTTAATCAGATACTCAGCGGGGGGACACATACCCCAGGTTTGGCACGAGGCCAGACATACTCTGCTATTCAAGGGCAAAAACGGTGACAACGTGGACGATCCAAATCTCTATCGGGGTATCGCGTCGGAACGCACTCTCAAGAAAATCTTCGCCAAGTTGATTATCTCGAGGGCGCTTCCAACTGTGGAGAAGGCCCTACCTTCGGACCAATTCGGATTCAGGAAGGGTCGAGGTACACAGGACGCAATCTACGTACTCCAGTCGGAAGTTGAACGGGTGTTGGCTGTGCCCGGGAGTCACTTGTACGCCGTCTTTATCGATTGTGTCAAGGCCTTCGACAAAGCTCCCCGTCACCTACTAGTCGATTCATTTCGACATGCTGGGGTGGGTGGTTCTTTCCTACGAGTGTTCTCCAGCTTCTTTGCTGAAGACCGCCTTGAAGTAAACGTAAGGGGCGAAGACACCTTGCAGCTGAGTCAAAACGTAGGAACCCCCCAAGGGGACCCCCTCTCAGTTGCCTGGCATTCTCCTTGCTCATCGCAGACCTAGGTCGCCATGTGCGGGAGGAGTTTAGAAACGCCGTCGTCGTCATGTATGCGGATGACATAGTAGTGGCCCACCGGGACCGCGGTGCCATTCGTCGAATTGTCGGCGACGTAGAAAGTTACCTTCACTGTAAGGGCCTGCAAATAAATGCGCGGAAGACGAAAGCCATGAAGTTTCGCCGTGGGGGTCGAATGGCCGCAGCAGACGTAATACCCTGTTGTGGCCAACCGCTGGAGTTTGTCAACTCTTTCCCGTATTTGGGTCGGAGACAATTGGATGTGTACCTCGCCATGGAGCTTTGGGATGGAATGGCATGCACTAGCCGGCACGTGTACACAAGATTCATTGTGCATGGCTATCATCACTTGGTATGTTCGACCCAAGGATTTCACCAGGTTGGTGATCAATGTCGTTGCCGGTTCTGCTCGCAGATATGCGCTAAATACCACGCAGCGAGCTGCCAGAAGCATCGGCGGTCTTTGCACTTTTTCGTCCGGTCGCCTAAGAAGAAATATGGAAAATTGAACGGGAAATTCATACGAACAGTTTCTCAACCACAAACTCTGCATACAAAGCTGCCCGCTACAACAGTAACGAAATTTCTTGCTATGCTACGTTCGTCAGCATCTTAACCTCTCTAAAAGATTTTAACTTCGTCATCTTAATTACAGAAGCATTAATAATGCACATAATACAGGTGTGAGGACAGATCGAAAAGTTCCACAACAAATTTATAAAAAAAAAATTATTCCAAGGCGTTTTTGTTCCCTTCAAAGTTGCTCCCGCTCGCTGCAATGCACGTTACCGCCTTCTTTTCTTCCCTTCTAAACATTTTGAAACGCTTTCCTGAAATCAAGTTGAGTTGCTCCTGTGTTTTTTCTTTGTTTCCTCTATAGCCTCAGAACCTCGTCCCTCTAATCGTTTCAATCCGTATAACAGGATAAAGTCGAACAGAGCTAGGTCCAGCGAGTAGAAAGGTTGCGGAACTATCGAAATTAAAATTTTCATCAATCTGAACTCAGTAACAATGTGTGCGCCTTTGCGCTATTATGATGGAGGATGCAAGAGTTGTTTGCCCAGAGTTCAGGCGTCTTGCGTCGGACGTTCTCGCGCAATCTTCTTGAAACTGTGTGGCAGTATTTCTTACTGACCGTAAAATCAAGTGGCAAAAATCCGCAGATAATTCTCTTGTAATCGAACAAAAGACAGTCAAAGAACCTTAGTATTGGATCTGCTCTGTCCGAATTTCTTCGATCGAGTCTCTCATTGGCTGCGCCACTGGGAGTACTAGGCTTGTGAGTATTTAAATATATACATATTGTCTGGTATATATAGTCTGGATTTCGTAACCATGTATCTATGACTCGTCTCCTGTAATCACTCTCTGAAGCACTCCAGAATCTTCTGCTATCCCGTGAAAGTTCAATTCTGAGATTTCCCGAGGGGTGTTAATTTGATGGAAATTCAACATTTTTGAGAATAACTTCGCTGCCAGTCTTCTGACGCATAAAATACTCGAGTGCTACAACTGGTCTATAAGACATCTCCAATCTCTCTGCTATCTTCTTGATAGTAATTCGTCAATTGTTGAGTACGATATCACAAACTTTTTTACCGTTTTCTTCTCTCGTTGACGCCAAAGGCCTTCCCAAATGGAGTAATCTTTGGTATCGTTAGTCTCTTCCTGTCCGCCGCAAAATCGACTGTACCGCGTATACACAATGTTTCGGAACACTGCATGATCACCATAAGCAGTTCGTAGCATTTCTATTGACGAAGATATTTTCGGAGAAACGAGAGCAATATTTGTAGAAAGCAAAGAAAAGACATATAAAAAGCTTTATATAGGGTCTACAAAGTCTTTTCGAATTGGCGCTTGCGCGACTTTCACAGCGCCCGCCCCGGCGCCTAGGCATAGATCATTGGCTCACTTTTTGCACACAGGCCTATTCGATATAGGTTGATCGAGGATCGATATTTTATATCTTCTAATCCCTCAATATCTCATGGAGAGACGCGTTTTTGCAACTTATAACTCTCAAGACGTAATCCTGCATGCATCGCTTTACATGCTTGTACGGCTTCTTTGGGTGCCATCCCATCCTAGTCTATATATATATATCGGCGGGACGGAGGAAGGTCGGCAACTCTGACATTAGGAGTCGCGGGCTCGATCCAGGTACGACGCGTATCCATTCGAAGCGATCTTTTTTTGCAGATTTTGGCAAACATTTTGGTCATAAATAAACAAAAATACCTATACAAAAAAATAAACATATTTAGCGTAGTAGCGCTTACGCTTATAAAACATTGCGCGTAAGCAACAAACTATAGAATGTGCTCAAAGATTCCCTAGCTCTCCACTGAAAGGCTACTTTGTACGCGAACACTAAATAAGACTGTCCACGAACCACGGCCATCATCCAGATCATGAAATGGCCTCAAGAACCGTCGTCATACTGGCCATAGATGTCCATGAACCGGACCTATGCCCGGGAGCCCACGGCGGGTTCGTCGTGATGATAAAGGATTAATTGCTGGGAAAACCCAGGGCACTTCTATCGAATGCGTTGGGTGCTGTCGAAAGAGGACGAGCTGCACGGTGCGCTAGGGCCAGAAGAACACATAGAAGTACGATGGAGATGCACGTGATATTAGTAGAAAACCTACACATAGTGGTCGATGAGTTACGCCGCAGCTCTCAGAGAGCGCGGCGTACGGTTCGGGAAGCCTACAAGGTCAAGGAGCCCGCGGTGCCCACTGCAAACCAGATAGTCCACCAGGTTCTACAGGTGCCTGACGGAACGAGACGCTTCGTAAAACGGTGCCAGAAGATGTACCGTGCGGTTGCCCTGGTAGAGACGGTGGATGGCAGGTGCTCGGTGACACCAAAGCTGACAGAACAAGAGATCAGAGGATCAAGGATGCAAAGCACGCTCAGCATTGTATGTACGCGATAGACCCTCGCCAATGGTACGCGACCAGCCAGAAAAAAATTATGTAGCTGACGAACAAGACGTACCATGACTGTGAAAAGTGACCAGTGAGCAACAACATAGTACCGGCAGCAACATGACATAACCGCCTTAAACCTGTAAGGAAAGTCATTCGCTTAACATTAAACTTCTAATCTACCCCCAGGTGGTTGGTTTTTACGGTCGCCGAGGCTTCGAAAGGCCAAAACATGTAGGTTTTCCGAAAGGTTCGCGTGGCAGTCGTCTGTATATATAATGGCGTAGTAGCACCAGGATCGCTTCCCGTTCGGGAAGGCTGTCGACGTCAACAACAGAAGAAGACGTTAAAAAGTTTGTGATATCGTACTCAACAATCGCCGAATTACTACTACAGGGAGGTAGCTTAGGAATTGGAGAAATCTTATGGATCAGTTGTAATAGTCTTGAGCAATATTTTATGCATCACAAGACTAGCAGCAAAGTTCGTTTCATCATTTCCATCATCATGCTGAATTTCTGACAATTAAAAGCCCGTCGGGAAATGTCCGAATTGAACCTTCAGGCGAGAAAGCAGATGATCCTGGATTGTTTCAGAGACTAACTACAAGAGACGAGTCATGGGTATATATATGTATACATATATATATACCGAGTCATGGATATATATATATAGTTATGGGTATATATTAACCACCTGGTTCTACGGCCAACAAGGAATACCGCCGCAAGGAGAGAAACGCTTCTCGCAACAGGCCTAAATTGTGGGCAAACAAGCCTTGGATCCTCCGTCACGACAACGCACTAGTACACATCATATCACCACAGACAGGAGAAGAAGAAGAGCAACAACAACAACAGCAACACAATTGCGTCACGTAGTTTAACTTATAAAATAATTTAGAAAATCAGGAAAATATATTTACTTAACGAAACATATTTAAGGGAGTTGTTGTTAATTCTAGGCCATCCTCCGTCCTTGGAACACGCGCTTGAAATCGCCGCGTAGCGCGTATATTCAATACATCGAGGGCAGGACCGGGCATGTTGAGATATCTAGGGTTTTCCCAACAGTCCTTGCGGCAGCAGCAACAGCAGCAGCATGGCCGCTATACGTGACGTAAGTACGTCACGAACGTCAAACGGACGGATAATACGAACAGCTACGAGGTATTTGTTTCGTCCAACCTAAAACGTTTGTGCGTCTCAATACGTTGCACCACAATGCGGCAGCGCAGGTAGAGCACGAAACAGCACAATCCCAAAAAAAGATTTCTCTTAGATCAGCAGCTGCATTAGCAACAGCGTAACCAGCGTAACCGCCAGCTGCAAAAGCTTCGAAAGTTATAAGCTACGACAGTAGCAACAACAACAACATTCTTCCTCTTCTCATTCTCCCGCTTTGCCACCGCTGGTGGTGCTTGATACACCCGCCGGACATACATACAAACATACGTAAATGTACGCGTGCAAATACGAAAAACGCATACGGAGAGAGGTGTAGGTTTGTATACGTTCACAGCACAACCTGTATTGCTGTATACAGGTTTCTCTGCAGGTCTGCATCATACGCCTCACAGACACCTATGTACAGCCGACAAGATCGGTATTCTCACGATTACATACCGGTTTCGATCTACAACGCACCACACCATACAAAGACGCTGCGAGACTAGGCGTGTACAGTAGGTGAAACCACGCAAATACGAACACTGTTGTTACTTGTTGCTGTATTGTTGTTAAAGGTTGTTCGTCGTTGCTTCGGCTTTTGTGGGTGTCGTCGTCGACAAAAAAAACAACAGGAACAACAGTAACATCAATCAAGTGAATGAAAACTTTGCTAACTGCTACCAGTTGCTGTTAAAACGAATACGATTATTACCACTACTACTACTACTACTACAACTACTTGGATGATGATTGGGGAATGCCACAACTCCAACGGCTACTTCGATAACCCCAGTAGGGGATCAGCGGTCGCAGCAGCGTAAACTTACCGAACCCCCCACATTTAACATTGTTGAGCCGAGCGACCTAAACCTGACCTGTTCGGAAGAAACAAATGGAAGCCACTCGAGGTTCTTCATGACCGCTTGAATATTCGAAACATATGATGTTGCTAGAAGTGCTACCGCTGTTTGCTACTGGTTCTTATCATTATACGTTGCAGATAAAATACTAGATTTTCATTTTTGTTTACTACTATGCTTGACCAAATGCGACCTAATCGATCCACAGCAGAAACATTTTCAGCAGTTGTAGTACAAATAAAATAATAATAATACAGCGTTATACACCGATTACTCTCTCCATGATCTGCCTTAACTATACGTATATATATATATATATATATATATATATATATATATATATATATATATATTATGTACGTGCAACAAATACCATGCGTACAATATATATATATATATATATATATATATATACATATATGCATATATATCAAGTGATAGGTACTGGAAGAAGAGAGAGAATCGAAGAAAAATGAATAGGGCTTTTGCTGTTGTTGTAGAGAAGATGCTCTTGATGATAATAATAATAATAATGATGTTCTTCGTGGCTGGTGATGATGGATGTCGTGCCTACATATGCGTGCCAGTAAGCGATGGGTGACTTCATTCACACTTCATGCACTGATCTCGTAACGTTCACTTTGAAAATCACAAAATCACCAGAACTTGCCGATCCACCTCGTACTTAAACGTGCCTTAGAGTTCTTTCGTTGGTTACTTAAATGTGTTGATTGGTCACTGACGATGATGATGATGATGATGAAAATGCCAATGATGATGGTGATAAAAAGTATGTTTGATGGCTGATGATGTTGTGGTTACGGTTGCCGCTGCTGCTGCTGTTGTTGTTGTTGTTGTTGATGTGATCCCCGTCCTCTTGTTGTTGTTGTAGTATATGCTGGTTATTGATTCGACTCATTGAGTATAGTCAAAGTGAAGAAGAGTAGGAGGTACACCACGAAGTATGTAGAGTAACCAGTAATTCTTGTTGCTGTTGTGACTGTATTTATTATTATTATTATTATTAGTGCAGCTGTTGTGTTCCTGTTGTTGTTATTGATGTTGTTGAGTTGGTGGAGCTTCCGAAACTTCAGAGACGCACATCTTGTAGACACATACACACACACCACACAGATAGATATATGGATGTATAGATAGAAAAACACACAGAGAAGGGATTTGACACAAACTACTTTCACTATTACTGCAACTTGTTATGTTATTCTTCTTCTACTGCTGCTGTGCTGTTTCGATTCGAGCCTCACTACCAACACCACCACCAACCACCACCGCAATTCCTATCGCTGCTGCTGCTGCTGTTTCTCTACGAACATCTATCAATCATACAGCATACTGCCACCGCTGGAAGACGATACACAACAACAACACACACACAACAACAAACACATAATACTACGAACCATCAGCAAGCAGATTACAAGCGCAGTCAGGCCAGCAAGCATTGTCTGGTTGGTTAGCTACCTAGAGCTTCTTTCTTCTCGCTGTTGCTCAGCAACACCACCACCCCCACCATTATCATCATGGTGGGTGATGATTCTGCTTGTTAGTTCGAGTATTGTTTGTTGGCCGGCCGCCTGGGCTGGGTTGGTCGCGATCAATCAATCAATCAATTAATCAATCAATCAATCAGTCCATCCGTATCGTTGATTGGTGGTTGATTGGTGGACCGACGAACGAGCCAAGCCGCCCGACCGAACAACTGTTTTGGCCGCTGTGGTATCGGCAGCGCTGCCTCTCCTCCTTCCCTCTCTGCTTTCGGCTAGCGATCAATATAGCAACTCAATCAAGACTGTATGTTGCTCAAGTCTAGTTGATAGCCGCCGTACACCGACCATCGACATAAATATAGAGATAGATGGAATTCAGATAGATAGACAAGCAAACAGGCAGACAGACAGACAGATAGATAGAAGAGATAGATAGATAGATAGATAGATGATAGATACAGACAAGCAGACACATAGAAGCATGGAGAGAGTGGTTGGTGGACGGATGCTTGATGGAGGATGGGTGGTCGCCATCTACCACATGCCGCCGCACCAGCAATAGCATTCATTACCAGCACCAGCAATAAACATCAACAGCTCTAACAGCAGCTTAAGAAGAAGCGGGTTTCTTCATCACCACCACCATCACCACTGTCATCATCATCATCATCATCATCACCACTACCACTGTTATCGTCATCATTATCATCATCATCATCGTCATAATAATCATCATTCAGACGGCAGGCGGGCGGTAACACCAGCCAGCGAGAGAGCGAACTAACTATAAGGCGGGAAAACACGGGAAAACGCCAAGCGGCCCGCGCTGCTGGCCTTATATTTGGTTATTGACATTTCTTATCATTAATTAATTAATTAATTAATTAATTGCACGTGTTAATTCCATGAGCTCCATCGGGCACATAGCTTGTTCGGAATCTCTTTTTATGGAGTACTAAAATGTATAATTTATCTTTGCCATTTTCACCTATTATATATATATATATATATATATATATATATATATATAATAAGTTTTATTTACCATTCCTTGTGGAAACATCTTTTGAATCAGATGCGCTCGCTGTGTAGTATGTCATACAGCGTGCTGCTGGCTTCGTATATAGTTGTACATTATTGCTATGGTATCATTATATGTATTTTAACAAACATCCTCGTCTGTCGTGCATTCATACTATTAATTGGATTATCACGATGGTTATATTACTATTTAATTACACAATAGTTTGTTTTAGCGGGGCGTTTTCCCATGGTTCCTTACAATCTATGCCATTTCCCTAGCCTGCGTTTGGTTTTATTTATCTCTTGCCATAATGGTTTATCGCCGAAACCTAATGCCTCGGCTAGGAACACTGTTCTCACTCCTCCTAGCTCGTCGCACTTCAGCACGATATGTTCGATGGATTCTTCTTCTATATCACACGCTCTACACCGAACGCTCTCAATCGAGTAAATAATATCCTTTCGGCCGTATTCCTGTTTTTGTTGCCTGTACAATTGCAAGGATGTCTTTCTCTCCATATCCTCTCTCCATCTTTCTTTGGCTGTTTTGTCAAGCTTTTTCTTCACACCTCTGGTTATCTGTTTAAATGTAGTCATTTCGTGTTCTTCAAAATCCATCGTATTGCACTTAATTTGCATTCAAGGAACTTTAGACGTCTATCCCATTGGCTTGTATTTTTTTCGCTCAGTTTTGCTGTGAGCAGTTCGGCCCGCCCAGTTTTGTTCTTCCTCACTTGCGGCTATGTTTTTTAGACGGCTTACATACGATATCTTTGCTTGTGCTTCCCTTGCCCAGAAGCTGGAATCTTCGAATTCCCCTTCGATAAATTGTGATGTACATGTACTCGTATACCTACATTGCATTGCATGTCGGCCAACTGCACGTTGTATTGTGTCCAATCTGTTTACCATGCTTGCGTCTAAACTCACAATAGCGTTAGCGTACGTCACTGTTGGCACAAACATGCTTTTCCAAAGCTCTCTAGCCACTATGAATCTATTGCAACTCCACATTATTAATTGCACGTAGTTGTATGGAACAAGATTCCAAGTTTCATTTTTGCCATTTTTACCTATTCACCTATACAACGTGTTACGGTATGGTTTGTATTATGTCTACTAATTTTGTACCAGATACCAGACTTTGGAGATAATGCTGATCTGAGGGGCATTTGAACTTGAACCTGTGACTTCGTCTACCCGACGGAGACCGGTAGTTCAGACTCCAGTAGGAGTCTCTGACGTTTCTGATCGAATAGCTTTGACTGGTTGGAGTTGGCGTATGATAGAATAAACAAGTTAAATGTTGATTTTAGCTCGGCGATACCTCGGCGACAATGTGTTCTTTCGTTACGATTTCATATTCAGTGTACCTTTGTTTTATGTTATCCTGCTGTTGTTTTGTTGGTGTAATTGTTATAATTGTCAGTTTCACACGGCAACTGGCGCAGTCGACAGGATCCGGAAAAATAAAAGGCAGTGCAACAATGCACACAGGTCTGCCACCCCCACTTTCGGTTCTGCGATCTATGGACCGGTTAACAACACCGTCGAGGAAATGGCACCGGCACGGAGCCGGAGGAAGACGGCGAGGTGACTACGTCAGGATGGTGACGAAGCTGTTCAACGGAGATGTTCAAGAAATACAAGGGAACAGCCGTTGCCGACGACGAATTCAACAGCCGTTGCCGGTGAAGACAACGGTGAGTACTTAGCGGCACTGCGGTGACTGGTGGTGAGGTGCAAGCTCGACGTTCGAACCCTGGTGTTGAGGAGCCATCTAATTCTGGGGCGACAAGGCCACAGATGAGAGAAAAGCTTCTCCTCGAAGAGGCCCTGCGGGTCGAACTGGACGGCCGCGCTACACGAGGAGAGGTGCGTCACGGATGCCAGATGGATCGCAGGAGGAAACGAGTAGGTGAACGAGGGAAGGGTCGCCGGAAAGAAGCGGACCAAGGCCGTCGGTAGGGCGAGAACGCGGAGCGGGTGGAACGTGCGCGGATGGAAAAGCCACGAGTACGGGACGGTCGAACAGGCCCTAACGGCCGCGTTACACGTGGAGAGGTGCGTCACGGAGACCAGTATGGATTGGTGAGTTGGTGAGCGAGGGTCGGCGGAACGAAGCAGACCTAGGCTGGCGGCAGGGCGAGGACACGGAACGGATGGATGCCAGGCGTTCGGATGGACGAGGCACGAGTACGGGGCCGAAATGTGCCCGGCAAAACAAGTGAGGAGCCGAAAGTGTGGCAAGTTTGGCCATTTTGGCCGGAAGTGTACGCAGAATGTGCAGGCGATCGGCGTGGAGGAGCGGCCACGCTGGGATCGTTGGGCCAACGGCGAATGCCTGGAGGCGGCAGAGGATGCACATGAGGATGAGCTAGCGCGAGTCGGACACACCGAAAGAGCACGCAGACGGGAGACCAGGTTCATGCGGTCGTGCCCGGCGACTGGGTCAGTATACGGAGGGCTGCCGGGTGCGCCACATGATGAACATGAAGACGACAGCGCGCCGCTCTGAAGGACGTCCACGGCGGGTTAGACGCGCACCAAGCCATTTACGGGAGTTCGTGAGTAAAGACGGGATAGAATTCAAAACAAGCCTGCGAAGGAGGGAAGAATGTAGGATAGCAATGTCCGTTAAGCAGCGCGGGCATAGACAGCGTCGGTTGGCGTCAATGCCGAAGCAAGCTAGCTATATTTAGCCAAATAGAAGATGCCGCCATCTTACTAGCGAAGACGCGGGAAGGCTGTGAGTATATAAGGAGGCACGAGAATAAATGAGTCAGTAGTCGTTGGTGCGAGCCAGGCAGAGGATGTGTGCTGTTTGAGTGAGAGAATGGCGATCTCGTAACGGTAGCCGCCCAGTTATGGGGGTGGTGGACACTACAGAAGTGTTCTATGTATCATCGTCATTAATAAATACTGCAGCATCAGTCACTAAAAATCATTATTAATTATTCTGTTCGATCTGCCTCCACTGCTATTTCAAATGCTACGTACAACCATTTTAATCGAAACTATTACTACTACTACTTTCGTTTTACTTCGCATTTGCATCCCTGTTATTCTGTCAGATTTATATCGCTTATTACAAGCACGATTACCAACAGACCTACTCCAAATATGACTACATTAAATTACTAGTACAACTAACGATTCGTGTGTTAGCTGGGCTTGCGCTGTAAGGGAAGTTCCGGTTAAGTTGTTAATGATGACCTAGAAATGGGGTAACGAAGGAGCAGCGTAAATTAGTGTGACAGTTCAGCACATTCAGTTGATTGTACGCCTCAATCCGCACAGCTCCAGTATTTTAAAGTTTTCCCTCGCCTGAACTTCATTGCCTTTGTTTTAGGTATTCAGTCAGCCCAAAATTCAGAGGTTGCAAAACTGATGCCACGTTGTCGATCTTGACCAGATTTTGTAGAAGCAAGGTAGCAGCAATAAGACCAAGTACCTCTGAGAAAATCCCGCTACTGCTAGGAACTCTGGGTCCAGGCTTCTTTAGTATGTATCAAATGCAGCTCCGAAATCGACAACGGCTACGTATACGTAGTTGTAAGTATAATCCTTCGGTGCTATAGAGGAATGTGCTGAGTCTTTCAGCAAAAGATACGATAGTAATTTGCATCAGGCGCTCTCTTCTTTCTTGCACTACGACGCCACGACTAGGTAATGCATATGTGCTCATGGGACCACCAGGAGGGTTGGCATCCTCAGCGGATAATTATTCATTTTTTCGGACCGGACTCTTTCTAGTGTGTGCATCTTAGGTGAGAAGGCTTTCACTTCAGAAGGCTAGAAAATATACTTTTCTGGATTTTAACCTGTTTAGGACTTTCCATGTTGTCGAATGTGTTTCACCTATTTTAGGCATTTTGTGGTGTCTATTCAGTTTTGTTTGGAATTTGTTTGTGGTTCTTTTTTAACAACAAATCCCTTGTGGCGGTTAGAAATGACCAAGCACACAACCCAACTGGCCACAGAAGTGTTTCATTTTTTCTTTTCTTTCACACTTCTGACATGTTCGAACACTAGTAACAGATTCCCAGTTCGGGATCGAAATTGCAATCGAGCTTACGAGAAGCCCAAAAAGTTTTTTTCGCACTAGCTGTCTAAGTCAGGATTTCACGCTCACCAGTGGATTAGGATATTGCCCAACCGGAGACAGTAGTTGACCCGTATTGTACAACGCAAGTTTTGGCTCAAAGTATAGGGCCCTTCCCAGATGTACGTTCTTTACTCTGTCACGTCCGGGTGCCTACCTCGTGGGCAAAGCGTTCGTAGAAAGACCCCAATTTGGACCGAGATCTGAGGTATTTCTACACGCAATGTGTATGACTATAGTCGTTTATATGACTGACGTTCGGCCTGTCTCCAAGAACAGGGTGCTTTCTGCTCCAGCTGTCGCGTTAACGGTGTGGTATTGCTCCTTTGTTAGCCCGTCCTGTAAGATTTGCAAACGATCTTATATTAGCTTGCAGACAAAAGAAGTAGAGGCAGAAATAAAGCACCTTTAGTTAAGATAGTCTCTAAGATATATGCAGGTGTAATGCGCCAGGCAAGCAACCTCTTTTTCCGCGACTTGGCCATATGGCTTGTTGTGGGTACGCAAAGGCTTCGAAGATTGCCGAAAGGCGGCATCTTCAAAAATATGTCAAAAAAGTGGTGCGCAATGGTAGCCTGCTTATCTGAGGCGTACAAGAGCCTCGATGGTATAATACATTAGAAATGGGTCAATACGTGCATCAGGTCCACATATGAAACACTCCCAGAAAGCATTTGTTAGAACACGTTTTGCACACCTTCAATTAAGCTGAGGTATTTGCTGGATACTAATCTTAAACGGATGAAACACTGACTCTCCTTCCAGCGTGACTCCTGTGATTTATTAAAATGCGTTCTGTTGATAATATGAATCATAAACCTGACTTAATTATTGCATAAGCCAGTGTAGGGCTTTGCACTGATGCATCACAGTATCATCGACAAAGGAAGAATATATTGTGTGTAAACACACGTACCTCACATGCTTCTACCTAGGTAACTCAAGAAAGCCAGTATTGTGATACATAATCAATATTTTTATGGCGAGTTTATTTTCTGCTGACCCAAAAAAGTTTATTTTTAACCAATTTCAATAATGCGCGCGAACTACAATATATATGCTTGTGAGCATTTTCTTCGAAAATACAAAGTTGGCCTCTACAGTACAATAATATTCCTAGGCCCGTCTGGCCATGGGAGGCAAGACATGCGAGAAAGATGTAACGAATTCATATTGTCATATTGTCGCGAACCACTCGAGTACTGTTAAGGCTTACTGCGTAACGTACGTTCTTTGTACAGTTCAATGTATAATTTCAATTCAAAAACACTGCGAGAACGCACTATCTGACCTTACTTGTGTCTGATTTTTTTCTAGATGGGATCGTTAATAGTCAATATTAGTTGTTACTGCTACGACATTTTTGGCAGTCCTTCCCCCGGCGATGAAAGCGACCCCACTACCGCCACTGCATCCCCACGTTGAACTTCTATGGAGATACGCTGCACTAGGTGCCTTCCGGCTTGCGCATCCTTCGTCACAGCAGTTACCCTCTTTCCAAGCTCCTTGAGGATTTTGACGGTGACCTCACTCATTGGGCTTAACGTTTCAATGGCAATTATGTATGGCTGAATTATGTACTGCGGCGAGAGCTCCCTGTACTTCGACAATTTGCGACTTTCAGCAAGACGTGCGCTCGCGCCAGCTTCCCGACTTGTGCGCGCAATGTAACATCATCATTAGATTGTTTTATTGACATGCTCTTTTACAGGCAATCTGTCACAATTTATGTCAAAGTCATATTTCATTAAAAATATCTATCGTTGAAGCACCTGCATCTGTCAAGTGTAATCACTGTAATATCATAGGGTAATCTAATCTTGCACAATGTCGATAATTTACTGATTTAAAAACTAAGAACAATTGTTTTTAGCATTTAGTTTTTTGGTTAACCGTCTTCTAAAAACGCCGACCCCTGTTGGCAAGTGTGCATGAAGCCGTCGCGTCTCATACTAGCAGACGACCCCGCTTCCATGATGCTAGGGTTCTTTCATCCGGGCGTAGGAGGCTGTTGGCGCACATGCCGAGGGGCTTTTTTACTGACGCTCTGCAGAGCGTCGGACTAAACCATAACTATGTGAACATGTACACAATCCATAGATAAATATTTGCAATAACACGAGATATTACGGTAATAGTGTATAAACTCTTACTGTAACTTGTACATGTGCTTCGTACTAGCTTGTGGCTATATGCAGTTGAAACATAAATGAGAAACTACAATTACGAATCAATAAACAATAATCATCAAATCAATCAAATCAATAAAATCATATCAATGTATACGTGTGGGTTTCTCAAAATGGGGCACGTAAGGTGTAAGTTAACTAAAACCAAGCAAGTTTTGGTAGCAATTCGAGGCTAGTCAACCCGGGCCTTAAAATCTCCTGAAACACTGATAACCCAACTAATGTGAATGTATAAACTAAAACGATATATGACTTATCTATTACAACTACACGTGAGCGAATCTTATCGAGGCTAGTTAGCTTTGCCACAGAGCCAAAAGGTTGTCAAATAGCGCTACGGGGGTATCAAGGGTTCAGTTATGTAACGTGTAGATTCCTAGTAGGGAAATAGCCTAGTCGTACCTGTGCAGGATCGGATAGGTCCCCAGTCCCACGCGCGTCTACTGCGGCGAGGGACTCGACAACACTCCGGAGCACACGGTGCTGAGGTGTCCATCGTGGGCGGAGCAGTGCGCAAGCCTAATAGAGCTTTAAGGAAACAAGCTAGCTCTTAACCTACAGGACGTTATTAAAAAAATGACGGAATCAGCATCACACTGGAAAGAAGTGGCGCAAGTTTTTAAAAACATACTGCAGGAGAATACAAGGCCGCCCTTCGAGTTCGTTTGCGCTTTCCTGAGGCCCCCGGGGAATACACCCGCCAGGAGTAATAGACTCGTCCCCTCTTACTGTTTGATGTTATGCGCAAGCAGTTTCCAGTAAGACGGGGGGACGGGGACATCAATGGTTTTTAGTGAGTTGGAGTCCCACACTATCGGCCCGCGCTTGCAGGAAGTTTCCCTGCTGCGGTGTTCGTGTGTGCAACCGTATTTTCCGCAATAGTCCTCTACAAAAAAGTAGAAAAATGCCACAATTGTTCTGATTACACTGTTAGTTGGTGATCGTGTTACAAGGCCAATTTAAATACATTTCTAACTTCAGCTTACAGATCTTTTGACGTGGACTACCAAGAGTGAGAGAGAAAACTGGCCTACTATATCTGCTGTCAACTATTTTGTCAGCTACGTGTAAAGTTAGTAGGATTAAAGATACATTTTTGTCAACAATGTATTCCTACATAGCACTTCAGCGTCCCCAAGGTGTACCATGTTTTGTTAAAAGCAGCGCGCTTTTCTGCTGCGTGTATGGTCCTCCGAGTTGGTTCGATCCGTCCCTGGATTTGACTGAACAATAATGCCGATATGGCATTTTTTCACATGGCCAGAAACATGCAGTCTTCATTAACAGTATTAAGTCAGAATATATAGATTTTTTGTAAGCTATTATAAATTGAATTGAACCAACCGTGTTCGAATGTTTTTGCTATGCGAGTGGTTCGGCTTCCTGTAGTAGCAACTGCAATATGGCATACGATGTCCACTTTTCTTTCTCTGAGATTGAGAACAGTTATGAAACGCATCGTGAGATGGTGTCTACCAGCAGTCGCTAACATGTATTTTAAATATCGTGCTCGTATAGTTGATTCAAAGAACTATACATTAAAGAGGGCAGACTCTACGAGATGGTATCCATATTTCATTATGCCGGTAAAAGCAAAGCGGCCCACACACCAAAATTGAATGGTTTTTGTCACTTCTGAACTTACTTGGAGACTTTACGACCCTATTTTACATTCGTTTCATACTTGTCACAACACCTACGCCGTATGACACCAAGTAGAAGTCGATTTCTGTCGTCAGTAACTTTTTCCTTACGAGTCTGGCTAAGTATGCAAGCAATAGACCAAATTAGCGGTAGCTTAACGGGTTTCTGTGGGTAAGAGTCTGTCTTAACCGCTCACCATGCGTACCTCCTGACAGCCAGCTGATCAAAAGCAGGCTTTTCTATTATATTCTCAAGCTGTTGAGCCTTCTCGTAAATCTCGTACTGATTTGTACTCTCATAAATTAACTTTTTGTAGCCCGTCCTGTTTTAACCTTAGAGCATTTTTCTGTTCACTATTTTCCATGGGTTGGCGCTTAGCACAAAAGTCGAGTACCACCCTAAGCTTTAGGTCAGCTCCTCTAGAGAGCCACGGTCGGGCCCTTTCTTGTCTTCTCTGACGATGATCGCCGTGACTTCTTCCCGGGCTCGGTGACTCTAACTGTAGATAAGTTCCGGGAAATCTCCACAGAAGTTTGTTATTTTTTTGTCGTCGTCCTCGTCGGCGCGGCCGCCAATATGGTAGCCCCCCGTCAGCGGCGGGGTTCAAAAGGCAATATTGAGCTCTAGGAATTAAAAAAAAGTTAATTTTGAAACGGCAAGAGGAAAACCCGAATTCTGCACATAAATGAATACAAGCAGATAAACTACCCTTTGTACCGGAGGTGCTGCACATTTTTAACACATGTTCGTAAGCTGTTGTGGAATTTCTAGCCGTGCGCCCTCCCTAGTGTCCGTATGGGATGACGGAATCACTGAAGCTCGCCAGAAACTAGCCAAACCTGTCGTGGCAGATAAGCGTTGGAACGCGATATGAATGGCTCCGTTGGGAACGGCAGCTGGCCCTAGACCAGATATGGAAGGAGCACTTTCGGGAAAGAGCCCATCTAGCACCGTGCCTTGCTGCCCTTTTTAATGAGGCGCTGAAGATTTTCCTTCTGCCCACAGAGTAGAGAAGAACAAGCTTACTTAGCGATAATTTAGAAGGAAATGGCAATCCACTGGTCCAATCGTCGCACCACGGAATAGTAAACAATAGTTGTAAACACAAGCCGATATATACCGGCAATTATTTGTTATAAGCTGGCTTGTAAAGGGATGCCCACGCACGCCCTTTTTACAGGTAATACTAAAAGTTACTCCTGCGGTAGTTTTCAACTGAACCAACCGCTGGCCACATTGAATCTGTACGTGGATTCCCAAGAAAATATTTAAATAAAACAAAACGATAAAGTTCCGCCGTGGGGGAAAATATGCTGACCAACTAAATTATTGATATATATGTTATATATATAGATGCATCAGGCTGTTGTTATGACAGTATTTTCAATTGATATTAGTATATTCTTATTATTTACCTCCTTTATCATTTTATTAGTAAATTTTCTCGCTAAGCCGAATGGCCCAATGTAGCGGAAATGTGAACCCCAGGAATGCGAAAGCACGGAGATGAGACTGTTTAGAGTCGAAACTCTGTTGTTTCGTTAACTAAGTTGCACAACGGTGCGTATGTTTTACGGCAGTAGTATTAGGGAAAAGTCATTTCGGATAATTTTTCTTAACATTTTAGAGGTTAGCCGGACCATATAGATTTACCCAGTGGAAATCGTGGAAGTTATCCTAGACGGAATCCCTACGGCGTAAGTTGAAGGTTGCCGTAAGAACGTTATTCTAAATCACCTTGCAATTTGCACAATCAGTTTGTACTATTCACCCCCCACCCCCTCCTCCGCAAACAAAAATGCCATTTCAAAGACTAGGCACTTTGTGGATTAAAAACAGACCTTCCATTGGCACTCCGGGATTCCTGGGGCGACATGACAGACTAGAATTCGCCCGTAAGAAACTTTGAGTTGCACTCCTTATGCTCTGCTGCTGTGCGGTCCCCCGATGGGATCCTGTCACCTAAAGGTCTTATGGCTATTTAGCCCAACCATTTGACAATCGGAGATATTAGTGCCTACATTTCACGGAGCTGCGCTGAATATATGTACCTAGGTAGGTCTGGGGCTGTATATGTTCTCAGCTGCTCAGGTTCCGGAGAATTTTTCTTGAAGAGGCTCGGTTTCGATGCCGTCGTAGATGAGCGAAAAGCGGCTGTAAAATATTGATATGACAGCCTACCGCACTCCGGGCTTTACATGTATCGCCTAAGAAACGCAGCAACGGTGTCAGTATTTGCGTACGGTCAACCTGTACAGTTCTCACATCAGCTACCAATAGCATCGCCGAGGACGATATTGGAATCGTTTGCATCCACGTAAAAACAGCGGAAGGGTGTAATGTGAGTTTCTGTTACAACTATGGTTCGCATACAAACACTTTAGCTGATGCATTTAACGATATGGTGTCGGAGAGTCAAAACCACTCTTCCACGTTGGTGTTGGTATATTCGAATTTGAGTTTAATGGCTAAACCCCCTTGTAAGAGTGATATTAGTCATCCAATGGCGGGATCTGCATCAATTTATTACACGTCCGTTCTCGAATACTTGCATCGATTACATTGCACTATTTAACTGTGAGAAGTTTTCTAACATCTGATCTGCCGCCTCGCTTACCGCGTTATCTGTGGACTTTTACCCTGGTTGCCTTTGTCTTAGATACAGTCTGAGTGTGGCGATCTAAAAGCAAGCGCTCGCCTTTAAGCTTTGGCACTTACGTTATGGTCGGACGTCAAATCTACGTTTGAGTTTATTTTTACGAGGCTAAGCCACACGGATTGGCTACGACCTTTACCACGAGCGTATGTACAGGTTCCGAAAGCGTCCCAAGAGCATTTATGTTTAGTCCGTCTTGAGCTGTTTAGACGCACCGCTATCAAACTGTTAGCGAGAAGCTCGTATTGGCACGTCTGGGAAGTTAGGTAGACTTCCAAAGTCTTCTCTCTACCAGTCCATTTGAAATTTGTCGGTCACGCTCTATGAAGCTGACTCTTGCCCATCGATGGCAGTACGCTGTGAAGTCCGTGCAAAGTAATTGTATTTGTTTGTATTTCTGTATATAACAGTGGCATTTAACTGTCTGCGTCAGTATGTTTTTCTTCGAATGCTTAAGCATATCGTCTGTAGGTCTATGATAGCTGTTCTGAGACAGCAGAGAGAGTATTTTTTTAAAAGCAAAGTATTGTAACCCCGATAAGAAGGGGCCAAAGAAGCGCGTCGAGAATTACCGTTCCGTGTCGCAGTGCTCCGTACCTGCACTGTTTTTGAGAGATTTCTATTTAGATCATCATCTTCTCATTTATTGACCAAAAAGGTATATTACACGTCATATGATTTAAAAACAATGGTTAATTAGTTACTTTCCCTTGCCAACCGTCGTAGGCTATCGCAGCTCTGGCATGCTGAAGGCAATATCTACATATACAGGTTGCTTGCGGCTCATGAAAGTCACTTCGGGAACAAAGCTGGTGATGGAGGCCATGCACAGTGCATCGAGTGATGACATGTAGGAGGTCCTGCAGGGGTTCCTTCCAAGCAGAGGATGTCATGGCTCGAGTTCGGTAGAAATCCGTGGGGATGTCGCGCATCTTCTCTGCGAAGGTAGTCCTGAACGATTGAAGAGCAGGTGTGGGCCGGAGCTGGAAGCGTGGCACGAGGTCCTCTAGATATGGTCCTGTCCCGGCCAACGCGTACACCAGTCGGTTCTGGGCGTTCCGCGGTAAGCCCAAGACTCTCTTCAAGAACGTTGCTTTGACCTTGTCCAGTTGGTCCAGCTGATGTGCCGACAGGTGCTCCCAGATGACATCGATTCCGTAGGAGGCAACCGAAGATACCTTGAGCTGGAAGAATTGAAGGGCGGTCGACAGGGAGAGCTTCTGTGGCTCGCCGATCGTCGCCATGGCCACGACGCTCTTTGACACGCGCTCGGTGATGTGCTTGCTAAAGCACACACCCCTGCTGGAGAAGACCACCCCCAGGTAGCAAGAGTTGCTCACATACTCAATGGGCGAGTTGCGTAGTCGAAGACGATCGTGAGAGACGAGGGCGCCTCCTGCCCTGAACTTGACAGCTTGGTCTTCGACGCGTTCACACACATGCCGTTGTTGTCACAGTACTTCTCTAGTACCTTGATGGAAGCCTGGAGGTCCCGCCTGATGCGACTAAACATGACGATGTCGTCCGCATATAGAAGAATGCCCACCATGGGACACAGCTCCTTGACAAGGGCGGGCAGGTCGCTTAGGAGAACAGCAAAGAGCAGGGGACTCAGGTTGTCCCCCTGGGGGTACCCCGTGGTCTGGAGGAATGGCGGATGCTCACAGACTCCATCATCCAGAGCGATAGAGTTGGGCTGGAGAATCGATGCCAGGAGGGTGAGCAGTGGTCGGCCGATGCCGAAGCGGGCGAGTTTCTCCAACACGATGTCCCTAGGTGCCACGTCAAACGCGGACTTTAGGTCTACGAAGACGGCGTGCAGTGGCTGCCGCTTTTTCTGCAACGATGTTGACTTGTGCCGCCTGAAGCCGTGTTGTTCTTGTGGGAGCGCCCCTCTGACTTCCAGGTACGAGGACAGTCGCCTGTACAGCAGAGACGACAACAGCTTGTACACAAAGCTTTTCTTTGCTATCCCTCTCCATGATGACTCAAGAAGAACGTCGCCTTTACCCATAGGGATCAGCTTCAAAATGCACTCCCTCCATGTTTCAGGAATGCGTCCTTGGGATAGGCATTTGTTGACGAGGGTTGTCCAGAGGGGGATCAGCGAGGTGGCCACCTTTAAGTGCTCGTTTCTCACGCGGTCAGCGCCAAACGCCTTGTTGTTCTTGAGATGCTGAATGGCGCTGGAGACCTCGTCCTCAGAGAACGATGACTCAAGAGACCGCGCAAACTCTTGTTCCCAGGCGGTTGCGGGAAGAGTTGTAGCGGGGATGGAGTCCGGGATGGTGGAAGCACTCGTGAACATACGCTCGAAGTAGGATCGAAGTTTCACGGGCGCAATGGGACAGCTCGTGAACTTGAACGACCCGTTCAGGTAGGAATACGGAGTCTCCTGTGCCTGTAGGGCCAGTCGTTGCTCCTGTAGTTCGGCGAAGGCCATCTTCTTTATCTGCAGCAGGAGACGGTAGTCTCGCCGGAACGCGCTGTAGGCGTTCTTCATCACGTTGCATGCTCTAGACGCCATCAGAAGCTGCATTAGATAATGCCTTGCTTGATAGCAGTCTCTGTCAAACCAGGGCGGTGATTTGCGCGAACAGACTCCATGGGGAAGAGCTGTATCGATGATGAGGCTGGTAAGAACGGCGGAGAGGGCGTCCACATCGAGGTCCACCAGAACTGCAGGATCGAACCGCAAAAGTTTTTCCCGGAGTAGCCCGATGTTGATGCCCTTAGACACGCCCTATATCCTGGCGCCCAGAGCGTCGGGATTGACAGCCAGAGCGACTGCGACGGGGATGTGTTTCCTGAGTCCCATCATAGCCGAGCCCGTTGGCCAACCTCTGAAGACGATATCAGAGCTGGCACCCCTGAATGCGAAGATATCAATGGTGGAGCTGCCTGGTCGCCGTGGGTTATCTTAGGGGCCTCGGGAGTCGGAGTAGTAGGTGGGAAGGGACCGGTCTAAGCAAATCCAGAGCCCATACCCTTGGAGTGCCGCCAACACTGCCTCCGTACGAGAAGAGAGTAAAGGCTCGTCAAGCCTGCAGTTGAGGTCGCCGGCGAGGAGCACCGGGCGGTCGTCGGGGACGCAGGCTAACCCTCGGCTGATTTTGTCCAGCAGATCCAGCGTGGTGTCGCCGCCACCACTGCTGTACATTCCCACAAAGGCGAAGTCGGGAGTGGAAAGTACCTAAAGTGTTGTCTTTTGCTAGTAGAATTTCTGACTTACTAAGTCTGGGGCCGATCAGGAGTGAAACTCATCCTATTGGCCGACCACGGGAGGGCTTCGCTGCGAGACAGTGATGAGCATAGAAACCTTCAACATCGAAACGTTTCGTGGCGAAAGTTTCAGTAAGAAGGATCAAGTCGAACGCAGCCAGATCAGCTGCGGGAATGCAGGTCATCACTGAAGCAAAACCCTTGCAATTCCACTGACAACAGTTTAGTGGGGGCGACTGGGGCCGCTCCCGAAGCGACGTCCCGTTCTCCCTCTGACATTGCAGCCCTGTTTCTGGCGCCCGCGGAGGCTCTGGTCTCCCGCGGGTTGGCGTTGGTGCTGCGGTTGATTTCCTCGAACTCTTTCAGCGCCTGGGCCATGAAGTGACACAGTCGCGGAAGTTCCGGAGGGACTTGGGAGGCCGTGTCCATCTTGCCGGGCTTCTCTCCCTTCTTGTCCTTCTTCGGTGAGCCCTTCACAGCCTGTGGTGGCGTCTTCTTGAGAAGGCGTTCCCCCAAAAAAGTGGCCATGTTGCGAGCTGCTACGTTTGCCACGGTGGCAGCCAGCTCGTCGTCGTCCACCGTCGCCGCTCTGATCAGCATGGGTTGCTGGATCCTGGTCAGCGGCTGGAAGGTCATCGGCCCTGACTCAGCCAGGATTTGAAGCGCGTTGTTGGCCGCTTTGCACTCCGGGTGGAGCAGCGGGATGGAGTACACGGTCAGCTGGGATCCTGGGGAGGTCGCCGACAGCCCAGACAAAGTCCGCGGTCCCAGAGAGAAGCTCATCCTTCTCGAGCTGCAGGCAGTCTCCTGGTCCAGGGTGGAAGAAGAGCCCGTAGTGCGTGCCGGGGTCCTCCTCCATCTTCTTCCTCGCCTCCTCCAGCATTTGCAGGCCAGTTTTGCCCTGCAGGTTCAAGACAGTGATCCGGCTGTGTTTGGGTAGCTGTCCGCGAAGGTGTACCCGGATCTTTTGACAGACCCGTCACCAAACAGAAGGACTTTCTTCTTAGCACGCTGGACGGCCTGCGTCGAGCCCGCCGAGGCAGAAGAGGAGGGTCGGGTATCCATGGAGGCGTCCACGGGGACGACCGGCGTCCTCTGAAGGGCCACGATCTCCTTCCGCAGATCGACAACCTCTCTCTCCAGGAGCCGGCTCCTTTGGAGGACAAGGGACAGGATGTCCGCTAGAGGGTTACCATCCAGAGCATCTAGGAGGCTGTGGATTTGAGAGATTCTATTTAGATACATTACCCGTTATATGACCGCAAATGTGTTATTTGATACGGCACAACATAGTATTGTGCTTCGTTGATCTACGTGTACGCAACTACTGGAGATGACGCTCGACTGGGCGTTACACATGGACGCCATCAAACATTTCCACTGTATTTATTTTTTAATAAAAAAAAGTGCTTTCGACAGTGTGGATAATAAGATTGTAGTCAACAAACTAAGAGTGCTCGTGATCTATCCGCGAACGAATTGTTCGCAGAGTTTTTACGCGAAAGGTATTTTCGAGTTAAGTCAGGGAACTTCTTAAGCAGCTCGCGCCAGGCACCGTCTGGCACGCCGCAGGGAAGCTGCGTCTTTCCGCTTTTGACACAATCTTTGTTTTAGATACTAAACTCTACCACCGAGTGCCAGTTATCATATATATATATTGTTTATTTCGCAATAATTTTGCATTTCAAGATGGTACATAAATACAATACAATCATCATTATATTTAATTTTAACACTTTAGCGACCGTCCCACCGGGCAAGAAAGTGCAAAGACCGCCGATGCGACTGGCAGCTCGCTGCGTGGTATTTAGCGCATTTAGCGAGTGCCAGTTATCCGTTGCACGCAGACGATCTTGAAATAAATAGTGCGCTAGCTTCTTCGTCGGTTGTGTATTGACAACGGTATGCAGCACTTCATTTATAAGTATCTCGTTTAAAATCACGGCTCCTCTGAGCTAAACTGCCTACTCAATGGCTCCGCACTGCCAATTGCCACTGCGATGCGGAATTTTGAGTCTTAATCTCGACGGATCTCAGCTTTTCCGCCCATATCGAAAAAATAGTTAAAGCAGCATCTACATTTGGGAATATGCTTTTTCGCTGTTTTTTGTTGTTGTTAAGGAGGATACGGTGTATTTTCGTTTGTACAGATCGATTGTGTTGTCTAGACGGTTATACTGTTCACTCGTATGGCATCCACATTTATGTAAATACATTAGTGTGATTATTTACCGCTGTTAATGAAAATACTCAAGAATAATGACAAACGAGCTCTAACTCAACTTATTAACCGCTTTTTTGAAATGCGGCCAATCTATCGCAGAAGCCAAGTAATATATCTGCCTATATGAGTTGCAAGAGCGGAGCACATATTCTCTTGATATTCTAAGGCGCAGTCAGCAAGATCCCTACAGTGATTGCTTATGCAACTGACGCTACATTAATAATCCGCGTAGATTACTTGACTCTAAAATCGTGTATGTATAAATCACTATTCCACGTTAAAACCATGAATTAAATTTGCGACGTATGTGGGCTTGTTGAAAACGCGAATAGAACACACGTTATTTGTTTTTTACCAGGCGGCTAAATGCTTACGTTTGGTACGACATTAGAATATGAAGCGGCAGATTTACTTGGACAACTTAGCGCCAAAAAGTAATGCTGTGAAAAGTAAAAACCACATTCCAATTTTTGTGGTGTATGTGACTGCGATGTATATCTTATATAGCGTTATTTTATGTTTTAAATACATCAGTTTAAATCAGTGTCGTGAATAATCTCACGTTGTATATATATATATATATATATATATATATATATATACATATATCACTAGATACATGACAAAGGTGCGTTTCGCAAAATACCATCTATTTTTATTACATTCGAGGACACACAAAACGTCCACAGATCTAAATATACAGGTAAACATCTTATATACACAATGTACATGAAGCTCGTTCCGTCTTCCTCTTGTACCTAATTGTTCTTTGTTCAAGGCGTGTCTGTCTGTCTCTAGACGGTACTGTCTGACTCGAGGTGTATCAATCAGAGCCGGCTGTCATAAGAATTATAGCGCCAGTACGCGCACCACAGGCCCAATGCATCTCGCCAAGTAATGGACAGGCTACTAGTTTCGTTTCCACCTGGTATCTTTCGTATGATGATCAGTTGTGTTATTCCATCGTCATACATACACACCAGACGCACCGTGCTTCCTATCGTCAGATAGATCGATACATAGCTAAAGAAGATAGCCCGTTAATGGCGGGTCATCGAGTCGTGACAGTTGAGCTGATATCCAACTTAGAGAATAGCACGACAAACGAAGCAAGCTCGACACCATCGTCGAGCTGCCTGGGAGGGACACCACGCTAAAAGGAGGCCCGCCGATTGTGCACCGTGTTTGTTATACTTCGCACCTACCAGACCTAATCGGTGGCAATGATTGTGGTAACTACTATCTATCACTACTATTTGGGCTGTCTATGCCACTGAGAAGCCAGCCGTTAAAAACCCAACCTTTTCATTGTGGTATAGAGTGGTCCCCTTTATATTGCGCCCCCTACGTACGAGATTACGTGGGTTTATGTGTATGTCTACGAGCGCATGCATGCATGCATGCATTTACCGAAGTCCTGTTACATCGTCGTACGAGTAGTTCGAACAGAACTAACACTGGCCATTATGCCACCCAATTCGATATGTGCGTCCAGCGTCTCGCCAAGCGACAGTCCTATTTGCTTAAACGTCTCCGAGTCGCTAATCCGTCAAACGGCAGCTGCAACTCTCCTTCTGTGATTCTCTCTCTATTCCTCTCTCGGTCAACAATAACCGAAGCACGCGAGTGAATTATTAACGAAGTTTAACTACGAACATGGATCTTCCAACCTCACTCGGAGCGAGTTAGCTTTCAAACAAGCTTGAGACCATTGAAATGGGAATACTAGACAGCTTTCGCTGGAAATTGTCGATTGTTAGACAGACGCCTTCACAACAGTATGTATTGCTCTCATCTATGTCTAGGCTTGCGCATATATATATATATATATATATATATATATATATGCGGTCACAATAGTCACTTGTTGCCATGATCCAGATCCAGGCTTACACAGGCATATATATATATATATATATATATATATATATATATATATATATATATATATAGATTATCACGTCTATTCTGTGTGAACTCGCAGAATACAGGACTCGTACGCATTAACGTTTTACACTATGCTGCTGCACCTGTGTCTTTTACCACACACCACTTATAGTTTTTGCCGAGGGCGTGCTAGCGGTGTTGGGACGCGTTTCCGACTGCACTCCTTCCTAGCAACTCTACTAATTAATGTTTTCTTTGTTGTCGCAGTGGAAAATCACTCGCATTTTAAAATAATTTATGAATCCTTTGAAACACGTTCAAGGTTAATACAAACGTCTTTATCTCTTATCACTTGTTGTCGGATGGTCACCGTTGCTTGATCACTTAGCGTATGGTAGTAACAATTGTTGATGCCTATAATTTGTTACGACTCTCGTTGTACTACTAGTTAATTTGCGTCTGAAGACTAAACCCATGCTCCCAATACTTTCTCTACGTCCACTACAGCGTCCGGCCTTCCAATGTGTCTTAGGAGCGTGAGAAGGTTCGATGGCGAAACTTCCTCGCGACGACAAGCTTCCCATAGATCGAGGAGGCATGCCGATGGACTCACCTGCGATGCCAAGTAGCCCATATTTCTGCAATGCGATAAGAAAGCATGCGCGTTACATTCGGGTAGCACTTGCCTAACCCTTGATGAGATAGATGTATGTTAATCGGAAAACAAAATCCCAGCATGCCATAAGATATAGGGGTCATTTCTCTTTGTAAAAGCTTTTTATGATAACACTTATATAATGAAAACTCAAACAAGTTATATATATATATATTTTTTTTTTATGGGACCTGTCTTCTCTGGACGGCAAATTATTCAGTTCAATAACTCTTCATTGAGCTTGAAATTTCCATTATTACATAAATTCAAACAAATTATAAACTATCCAGGTAATTTGCAGAAAGATATATATATATATATATATCATTTTTGCGTTTTTATCATAAAAAACGTTTACAAAAATTGCTGTTTTTCAGGCGGCAGCGGTCAGTACATTTTCTTTTCCGATGAAGGTAACTTTTACCTTAATGGATATGTGAATAGGCAAAATGTTGGGGCTTCAAAAATCCAAGAATGATCCTGGAACAAGCACATTGTCCAGAGGAAGTCAATGTTCGGCGCGGGTTTTAGAGCGGTGGTCTTTTTTCCCCTTACCTCTTCGAAAACAACCGTGGAGAGACTGTAGCCACCAACAGCAAGCGGTACCGGGACATAATAGATATCTGTTTGTGACCGGAATTGGATAAATTGGAGGTGGACGATATGTGGTTTTAATAAGAGGGGTCCACAAATCACACAGCGGGCGCAGCAATCAAACAGCTTCGTACAACATTTCCGGGCCGTTTTCTCTTCTTAAAAGAAACATTGAAGCTCTGTTTTGAATAAAAAAAACAAGCGCTCCGCTGCCCACCTTTACATATGAACATAGCACACGTTCTTACTTGTCAGATAAAGGCAAACCACACTCGTTAGTGTAACCAGTACGCCAAATACAATAAAAGCTGTAGTTTATAACCAAACAGATTACAATGATGTTTGTTAGTATGTGCCTACTTGGCACGCAAATGTACCCTTGATGAAAAAGCTCCTCAAAAGCCAACGCTACAGGAGCAATAGAGTACCAACTTCGTAGGCTGCCGTTGTTTGATACCGAAAAATTGGCTCAGCAGCCCTGCAAGCTGCAGCTGACATGAAGCATGTTCATTCAAATTGGTGTTAAATAGAAAACCTGTGCGTACGAACCGTTCGAGTCCGAGGTGTAGCGCCAGCTTCACCCAGTCGCCCGAACCGTTGTGGCCGGGAGCGTCAAGAAGGCCGCACAGCCTGCTCCGGACTTCCTCGGTCAGTCGGGTGGCCTCACCGGAATGCTGAACTACCATGTTGGGCGAACCATGACGTGTCCTGCCGATGACCGCCACGCTGCCCACGGTGGCCGGCACGCCCGTGTTCCTGTAGACGGGACACGCCGTCGATGAGTTGACGTGCAGCACCTGTCGATGGGACTGGTTGCCTCTCTGGTAGACGGTCAAGCGGCACTCGAGCGGCGCGTCCCTTGCCGAAAACGACGACGACGGACTGACACTGAGCAGTGAGAACGAGCAATGTGAGCCGCAACTCGAGCCCCACAACCGCGCAAACGGCACCTCCTGCAGGCTGGACGATTTAAGACTCCAGCCCTGCGGCAGCGATAACTCTTCGAGCGCGAAGCACAGATTCGCCCCGCCATCGTGAAGACTGACCGGCTTCGGGCTCTCGACAAGCGTGGCGTCGTCTTGTTCGGCCAGCAGAACGGTCTCGACTGCCGCCGGCGTATCCTCGACGCAGTACACCTTCAGCGTGCGTTCGGCCTGTGCCAGAGATCGGCGTTTTGCTAGAAACGCGAGCAGCATGATTGACTTGGCCGCAAACGAGCCGGGCCTGGATTCGCCGCACAGCGCAAAGCGACCCAACCGGTCGGTCTGAACGTGGCACGTTCGTCCGTCCTGATAGCAGAGTACGTCGTCGACGTCCTGCGGCGAATCGAGCGACACCCGCGTCCGCCACACCGTCGGCTCGTGGGCGTCTGTGCCCTCAGCAGCGGTGAGCAGATGTAAGCTCCACTTGTCCAGCGACGCGTGGGCACAGTGGTCAAACGACAGTATGACAGGTCTCGCCAAAGATACGTCGGCTGGACCACACTGCACAATCGCGCTCAGGACGCCCTGTCCGCTCCGCAGGTTCGCGGGCAACTCTCGTTTCTCGTCGTCGAGAACGGCCACATACATCTCCCGCCGGCCGTGGCGCACTGCTCCGGCCGGTACCGTTAGACAAACGCCCAGCCTGTCGAGGCGCACGCGACCTCCTTCTGGGCCCACGGTTAGCCATGCAATGTGGCGCCTCCTGCCGCCGTTCGAGTGCGGAAGACTTCCTGCGGCGGACGACGTTTCTCTGCCAGACCTCGCTTCCATCGAGCCGTGGGCATTGTGACCATCCGTTGTGGGAACCACCTCATCAGGAATCGTGTCATAGATGAGGTCGTACTCCGACGACGATCCAGGGGCGCCGTAGTCTGAGCACGCTCCATGCTGCCCGCTCTGGTGCGACTCAGAGTCGCTGCGGTGCGTCTTGCCGGTTGAGCTCGGCGTTCGTGACCGACTCATCAGGAAGTTGGCTCGCGTCTGCGACGGTGTAGCTGGTATGGTGCAAGAATTTGGGTGTGGGCACATTTGCTGCAGAAGGGGCATCGTGGCGGCGGCATCGAGTTTACGATCAGTGATGAATTCCTGCAGTCGAGGATCACGCTCCAAACTGGCCGCGACGTCAGCCTGGAGGGTTGACAATCCTGAAATAAACAGTAACATTTATACTATTATGTATATGGTATATAAAGCAAAGGAGAGAAGTAATGCTAAAACTTTTGCTCCAGGGCTGCGCATCGTTACTGCATAGTAATTGGCACACATCACATTTCAACGCGAGAAGCCGCTTCGTGTATGTATTGTCGGACTGTGCGCTGATGGTGGAGATGCTTCGGCTTAGGATGCGTATGCCATTGACGGAGCCACTTAACCATTTCTTGGGAGAGTGGCGATGCAAATTCACGGAAGCAGCGACGGAGATAAGGAACGCTCGACGTCTTAAGTCTCCTTGGTTGTGGGCCGGGGTGGCCTGCGATGACAGGCATGTATATACCAGGTACATCGTACACGGGTTCCATCACCTCGTGTGCTCCCGTAGGGAGTTTCATGAAGACTATAGTACTCAGTGTATATGTCGGTTCTGCTCGCAGCAATGCGCTAAGTACCACGCGGTTGATTGTCCGGCACCGCAACGAAGATCTTTACACTTCTTCTCTCGATGGAACGGCAGGACAACAAGTATTTATGTTTAATAATAACATGAACTATTTTGTACATACTCTATTTGAGTGAAATAAATATGATTGATTGATAATTGGCACACATCTGCAGGCAGAACTGGCAGGTGCACAACTCACAGTTCTCGTGAAAGGCTGCGATTGAACATACCAGGTGGTAATAACTATGCACTATAGACCTGGTGTATACGTGGCGACCTGTCACATGCAGGACCAGTCCAAAGGTGCAAGGCATTGAAAACGTCTAAACCCCCGATCTTCCGTCTGGCCAGTTCGACTTTATCTTTGGACCCCAAAATAAAACATTCCTAAGATTCTGTACGCAGCATTTTCAGCCTTAGTCAGACAGTTTCAGTAGCTGGTGGGCAGTTTAAGCGGCCTCTTGCTCGAATGGGCAATGAAAGCACTAGCTTCATAATAAAAGACTTCACGAGCTTGTCACGACAAAATGGACATACATATATACATGCTATAAGTATTGTTTGAGACCTTAACTGCCAGACAACAACACCCATATATATATATATATATATATATATATTATGAGCGTTATTCAACCAGAGAACTCGTTGTAGTGAATTCATTTGGTGCGCTCGACATCAAAACATGTGAACACATAGGCTCAAGTGAAACGTATGGAAACCAGTGCCCCACACATATGTAGTCTAGTGATTTGAGGTGCTCGTATGTATGTTTGCACGGAGAGCCTTCGTGCGCCTGTTCGAACGCCAACGACCTGCGTTGGCATCGAAGGCACGAAGAAGATGTATTAACAAACGTATGGAGTCAAGCCCGGTGGCGTGGTGGCATGCGTCTGCGCCTCGCGACCGGGGGAGACACATAGGTGCGCGGGTTCGAGCCCCACCGTTGCCCCACATTTGTATTTATGAGTGTTGTCCATCTATGAAGCAATCTGCGAAAAGCAGTCCATGGACGTTAAATCTTGGCTGAGAGTCAGCCCCGAAAGGATTTTTTTCTAACAAACGTATAGAGGACGCCTAGGTATTACGCCCATCTAGGCATCTTGTGGGAAACACTTACCGGAAACTGGCACGGTTGTGTACGCCATATGAAGCGGAACGGGAGGCTGCCGTTTGTCGCCTGCCATTGTGGATTCTCGCGGCCAGAATCGCAGCGCAATGAGGAACGTAAACGCAAGGATGATTGTGGCCAAAGCCATGCCTATGACCATTGCAACCGCCTGTACGCTGCCGAAATTAGCAGCAACAAAGCCTGCAACATACACCGAAACGTAAACATATCGACGGAATTCTAATTAGCATTAATTAGTATCATATTAGCATTAACTAGCATCTACAAGGTATCTACAATAGCCAAGTGATGAGGCGAATGTACTGCATCCCATTCGTTCGTTACCGAGCATCCCCACACACAAGTGTAACACGCCTGCACGTGGGACGCACTATGCGTAGAACTACCAACCTTGACGGGTTAAGCTAAGCTATATACAATCTGAGCCTATCTAACTCAAGCAGTAAAGGGATTGTTACCTTGTTCTTGTGGCGGACTGGGTGATTGTTGGTCCTGTAGGTAGTTGTTGTTGTTGACGTTTTTACTAAGTAGGTGGTTTTCGACGCCGTTCTGCGATAGCAAGAAACTGTTGAAGTCGAGTGGGCACGCTCCACCCGTGCAGTTTACCGACATGTGGTCTCTCCCGGAACAAGCTGTTGCCGCCGTGTTGTGCAGATGCATCGAAGCATAGCCATTGTTGTAGCCAGCTGGCAGCCCGTTGCCACCCTGTAGTGAGTGCAGATGCTGGACGTGCACTCGCTGGTGCAGGAGTCGCTGATGATGCTGCTGCTGCAAGGGATCGATTCGTGTGGGTGACACAGCACCATCTTTTGCACCTAGATGTGCCGCAGTTGCACCATCACTGCCAGAGCTGCACCACCGCTGGCGATGCTGTTTGCAGTCAGGCCCGCAGTCTGACCACGCGCTCCATTGGCTCCAGTGAGCAGACGTCGACAAATCGGCATCATCTTCGTCTTCGTCGTCATCATCATCGTCGTCATCGTCGTTGTCGTTGTCGTGGTCAACCTTCCTGTTGACCTTCGTCACCTTGTCGCGTGACGCCGCCGACGAAACAATGCTGTGACCGTGACCCGCACCATGGTGACCACTGCTGCTGCCGCCGCCACCGGCGCCGCCACCACCACACTCTCGCCTCGAGTGGCAATCGCTGCGCTGCATATAGTCGCCCGGACAGTCCCTGCCGCCGTGACGCGCCGGCGGATTTGTGCACGACCGTGTGCGCGTCCGAAAGCCGCGATCGCATCGGGCAGAGCAATCGCTCCACGCACCCCAAGGTGACCATGATCCGTCGGCTGCGCAAATAAGTATCGCAGGCAAGTTAGCAGGCTGGTTTTGTCAGCAAGACAAGTCATCTCTGTGCATGCGAAGATCATCTATATGCGAAGATAATCTACATGCGAAAATAATCTACATGCGAAGATAATCTATGTATATGCGAATACGTAGATCACTCTACTTCGTACTCCAGTACAGTCGGGCGCCCAATCAGTCGCCATTTCGCAAGGTTTTTTGCTGCCTCAATCAAGTTTCTTTACCTCACTCTCTGTCTGTGCCTTTTTGTGTTCTGTTTATCTCGGTGTGTTCTGTTTGTCTCGATACCTCTCCTTTGAAGAAGATTTGTCTGCCCCGCTACGCCGAAGCGACTGCCGATAGCTAGACTGCTGTTTGAACCGATCTCTTCCGTAACATTACAAACATGGCATCGCCATTTCGGCCCATGCAAGCAAGTCCTAGCTCTCATTAAGGAGCTGCACATGGACTTTTTTTTCTTTATTTACAGCGAGAAGATATTTTTCAACACTATTTCTAATTGGCCTTCTGCCAGAAGCCTATAGTGATCGCAGCATCTCGAGACGCATGCTCTATGCAAAGAAAAGCTGCAACTTTGATGAAGAAAGCCCGGCCTAAGAATTCTTATCATTGCAATGTAACTAATATGGGTTGTTTAGCAGCCTTTAAGTTTTTTTTTGTTTGTATAACGTTACACCAGCTAGATGTCCAACCATACGTGTCACCAAACCCTCAGTAACACGGACTAACTTCAAAACAAGTTCGTCAGACTAGATCAATCTGTTTCTGACGAATCAATTCGTAGTTGTTGAGATGGCATTGAGAGGCAGTAACGGGTCAAAAGACGATGCTGGGTACCACGTAATTGTTGCCAGACCTATAATTTCCATATTCGAATGTTTCGACTAACGACGTGGTTTAGATTAAACTAAACACATAACATATAACACATGCATACACGCGTGCGTGCGTGCATGCATGCATGCATTCATACATAGCACATGACTAACTTACATTGTATATCAATGATGACCGTCTCGCCGAGTCGTGCCCCTGCCAGGTGGCTGTCTTTGGCGCTGCCGCTAGCCCCGCGAACTCCACACGTATAGCTGCCTTCGTTCGCCAGGCCCGCCCGCAGAATGAGTAGGCTGCCCCGCTTCGAGTCGACCTCAACGTTTTCGTTCAATAGCACTTCGGCGCCGTTCCACAGCCAGAATACGGCACGGCTATCGTGACCTCCGCCTCCGGCCGAGCTCGTCCGGCTCGCTCCGAGCGGACACTCGAGAAGAACCTTGTCGCCGAGCGGCACCACCCGACGCCGAGGTTCTGTCGTCGTCATCGTCATCGACGATGCTGATGATGAGGATGACGTTAATGAAGATGATGATGATGATGACGCTGATGAAGTCGATGGCAGTGAAGACAGTTTCCTCTCGCTACCCGCTGAAATAGGTCCGGCAAAGCAACACAGCAACGTCGTGGTTAGCCTCTCTCTCTCTCTCTTGCTGGTTGTGCACGCATAAAAAAGAGAGTCTATTTATATATGGATATGGAGTTCAGGTGCAATACCTCCGTCGGTGACCTACTATTCAAGCTAACGTAACACATCAATAACAACAGCGTTATACAGCATACGTCACTGCCTCGAGGTCATTACCAGCCCAGGATACAGGGGTAAATATGCGGTTTCATATGCGGTATACGTTCGACGTGCAATTCGAGCTACGTTTGATAAAATGCACGAGGAGGGGTGGGCCCCTTTTCGTCTGCCAGTCAACAAGTGGTTTCGTCAATAAAATAGCGTGAATAGCTCTGCTATACTTGGCATGCAGGTGTGCCGACTCCTCCCCGCCCACAAACACGTATTAGCGGATCCAAATAAACGAACCTAATATTACGTGATTACATTTCGCTGCGCTGTTCATTGGCGTTAGACAGGAAAATCGCCGAAAATGGGACTTCCTTCCTTTATTTCGACAAATTATACAGAGCGCAGTGTTGGACTCACTATATTCAAAATATACTGCTATTAGCAGTATCTATGTGAAGGCCCTCGCCAATACCACATTCGACATATGAACGTTTAAAAAGTGCGCCATAAATAGGACGCTAACCTCTTTGAGGGGTTGGCGTTCGCTCAATCAGCATAGCTATTTCCTGCAGTATAGGTAGTATTTAGGGTGTAACCTAAGCGTAATGTCAATTGCTGGATCAGAACATTTATAGTTGATTTCTTTTCTGATCACATTTGCATACGTAAACATTGTGTACATATTGTTATTCTACAATGCGAGTATAGGCAGGTCCGATGAGACCGCACACGCGTACATATATAGATACTTATATTCGTGCATGCTGCAACAGTCATGGATGTAACCAGTAGGCAACAGCAATTCAGA
>QVRM01001186.1:0-30000 GCA_003439945.1 Dermanyssus gallinae | reverse complement strand
CAACCACCAACACAACCACCCACCCACCCCGTTTCGTTCCGTCTACATCGCGGCTCTAAATCAGCGTTCCGATCAGCCGTCGTGCATTATACGCATCGCGCTCAAAGAGGAGACGCACTTGTTGTACATACACGTATAGACTACGATCCACGAACGAACACGTGACGGGAGCAGAGGGTCGAATGTTAATAACGACGTAGCAAACATAAATATCACCTAAAACGTATGATATATATATAAATATTTTTTAATATATATATATATATATATATATATATATATATATATATATATATATATATATATATTTATATATATATATATATATATATATATATATATTTGAACATGACTGAAAATGCTCCTCAAACAAGCCAACGTTCACGATCAAATATGTTGGCTGTGTTGTACATTTAGATGTATAAAGGAAAAACCATAAGAAATAGAACATAACAAGAACGAAAGCTTCTATGTTCACCAAATAAAGGGTGGCGAGAAACACTGGCCGCAAGAAGGACCTGCGTCCTGTTGCGAATGTCCCTGACTGCACGCCAGCCGTATATATATATATATATTATTGATGTGTGAGCTCCGTTCTCGCAACGCATCCGGGCACATGAATTATTTGGCTTCTGGGCACATACATTATTTAGCTTCTGTGACTGTTCGGCCGCACTTTACTAAAAGTGATCGGTAAGGTTCGCACTCCCAAGTTGAGTTGGAACCTGTTTGTCGTCATGTCTGAGTGTGTCCCTTAAGGGCGGTAAAACAATATCGTTCGGTTCGAGACCGCATCTTTTGCGGAATCCCCAGTGGATGCCATACAGGTGAACAGTATAAAAGTTCGGACAACGCAATAAATCTGTACAAACGAAGATACACTGTAGGCTCCTTAACAATGAAACATCGAAATATCAAGCATAGATGTCTTCTAGTTCATTGATGTGCGCGAAGCAAGTTGAGGTCTGTTGAGATTGAGACTTTAAGATCCCGCGTCACATTGGCAGTTGGAAGTATGAACCCAATAGGTCGATAGTTCAGCTCGGGGGAGCCGTGATTTAAAACAAGACACTTATGAACGAAGAGCTGCACACCGTTATCAATGTACCACCGGTTGACATCGTTCGTCCACAGCTAGCTGCAGTGTTCTGTGCGCAGGTGCGAAATCAAATGCCATAATAAAATCGGTGCCGGGCGCGGGCTGTTTGAGGCGTCCCCTGACTTGTTGCTGGAAAACTCTGCGAACCGTTCGCGCGCTTGCTCTTAGTTTGTTAGCGAGCAATGTTATGATCGACAAAGTAAATTCAATAGAAATATTTGTTGGCGTTCATGTGTATCGTACGGTCTATCTCTAGTAGTTGCTAGTGCACGTAGATAGACACGAGGCAGAACAGAACAGATGTTGTGCCACATCGAATAACCGCCATACTTCTTCACATAGCGGACGGGTAATGTATCTGATTAGAACCCTCTCAAAAACAGTAGCGGCGACGTATAGTAGTGCATAGTGACTCCCATCTGGTAGCTCCTAGCGTGGGACAATCGTTTATCTATCACAACAGCGTGCGGCCGAACCCCCCGCGGGGGCCGCCCAGCGGTTGCGCCTCCTCGATCACATCACCCTGAATTCGGCTCAGCTTGTACTAAACGTAGTAAAGGTACTACTATATGATTCTAGCATTCGCTCACACCCTTGGCGCTCCATGGAGGAACAAAAGCCCATTAGTTGTTTGAGTGCTAGTAGGTATTTTGGCTGACAGAGCAGAGCTATGATGCATCGTAGCTGTGATCCGACTCACCCAATAGAATAGGGAAAAGGGGTGCGATGTAACAACCTCACATCAGTGACGCGTCATGGAACGTATTGCCCGCGTATGGCGTTCACAACCGCTTGGTCAAAACTGCTTGGGCAGGGATTCACCAAAATGGCGTCCTACCGTCACTCTACTCATATACGCTGATACGTCGCTAGCGATATTAGAGTTTGTCACACTTTGTCACCACTCAACTTTCGATCTTGTGGAGACGTTCATCGATGTCGTCTATATGCAGCTAGGTGCGTACGTTTATCCAAGATAAGACTCCCTGTGCGATAGCAGGCTATGATTGACTTAACGGGCACGTTTAACGTCATGCGAAACGTAACGCAGTTAATATTCTCCTAAAGAGTAACAGAGTGTGCTCACGCTCGTTTTCAGGTTCGCGTGCGTTACAGACAGTTACTGCTGTCAAATCGATGCGAAGCAGTTTTGCCTTAGTACCATTATCAAATATATCGGAAAGACACTATATGGTGACACCTCACGGAAAGCAACGAAAAGAACAGACCCTTGCACTAAACAACAAAGCCAGCAAACATAGTAACAATAATATCAGCGACAAAAGCAACTAAAGCTAACACAACAGCAAGTCCTACAAGAGCGGCTACTTGATAGAACTATGGAGATTTGTTTCTATTCAATTTTACAAATGAGAGCTAAGCTAACACCAATACGTGTTCGTTTTTCATTGCATAATGAAATTCTGCCAGTTGGCAGTGCAACTATGTGTTGAAACATGGCATTGACGATACACGTTACTACGTTAAGATGCTCGTCTAACTGCAGTATAGTCCTAATGAGGTCTATTTTGAGGCGTTTTCATCTTGCTTTTTAGACTTGCATCTTTCTACGAGAACTGAACTCGTCCTTAACAATCGCTGACTTAGATCGCCACTGGCGGCACCAGCTGAGATATGTTTATTGTTCGACATTTGTTACCGTCGCCTGCAACGGTCATGCATGCTATTTCCTATAAAATCTCTCGTGTGCAGATAGACGGAGCACTGCGAGCTTAACGAGCATGGCGAAATAGGGCAAAATGTAATTGCTATGTGACCGTTCCGAGCGGCGCCACTAAAAGACAAGAACCGTCACTATCATCTTTCCGGCTCAAAGTAGAGTCGAAGTCAGCAAATAGCTTCGACAAGATGTTCTCCTCTCGGCGATAGGCATGCGCGTGAGCTTACATGCGTGGCAGCAGGTAGGGTGTTTGAGCGTAAGTGATATTGGATAAATGGTACCTTTACGGAAGGGCACGTTGTCAGGGCGTCTTTTTCTTCTTGTCGAATTTTAGGTGTGGTCTCGGGCATAACCTAAACTAGAAGTGTTTTTCTTCGTAACGAAAAGAAGAAATCGGTTTATAGATAGATAGACACAGAGAGAGAGAGAATCAGTAAGCGCGAGAAATGCCCGTCTGGGTATATACCGCATTCCTGGCGAATGGCAGAAGAGGTAGACCCACCGGTGCTGTCTGCGTCGGTCCGTGTGGTGGAGACAAGAGCGATACTTTACCGGGCAAAAAATGCCATCTCATCCCTTCCAGTCGACTCGTAATGTTCCAGCGGTAAGAATTCGAGCAATGTGGCACCGAAACTAGAGATAGCGAAGCCGCGCCGACGCGAGATTAATCTCGCGTCGGATAGAGGCAACCCGATCAGGCAGGTCGCTCGAGAAAAAATTGCTCGGTAAAATGTGCACACCGGAGACTGAGAGAGAGAGAGAGACGCGAAAAAATGCTTTCCTATCGAGATGAACACATGAATAAACAAACGACGCTGATGACGACATATCATGATAACCACCATCATAACCCGCGTCATCATTTCTGACCTAAACATGACAAACCATCATCGTCGAGACGGGAGACGCACCCTGACGCACCCGAGCCGAAGCCACGATAGCTTTTTCTCTCAACAGGGCCAAACGTGATAGGCGGCCACGCCGCCAAACAGAATGTTCCCGCGGCCGAGGAGAGGCAATATGACTGTGCCTTCTGTTCCAGGAAAACTTAAAAGGCTTTTAATACACATAACAATAATCTTAATTTACTTTGTTCCTTCCGATTGGCAGCCCATCTTCATGAGATCTTGCGTTACGATAGTTTGCAAATGACCTCTGATTCTGTACTAAGTTTGTTTTCTTCTGTTAAATGAGTTTTAGTAGAGATAGAGCGAACCGAAGGCAGGATACTTAACAACCAAATAATAGGGAAGCGCCATTCCTAAGTACCTTCACAATTCGATGCCTGCCCTCGCATTCAATCGCACGCTCATGATCGAGAGCCTCCTCACATCACCCTCCAAGGTACGCTGACGCGGCGACGGAAACTTTGCTCGGAACTTCACGCAGTACAAAAACCAATGGTGCAATCGGTACCGGGTGGCTCAATTGGTTGCAACAAAATGAAGCTTTTGTTGCATCCGCGGTCGTCGTCGTCGCCGTCTTCGTGACTATGAGGCTCGCTGTTACAGGGACGATTGGTTAACGATGCGTTTTGTGCCGGCCGTTTTTCTGGTTCTTGGCGTTATTTGGCCGGGAAGCTCCCTGCAACTGCTCTTGTTGGTGGGAGGGAGCAGCAAGAGGTTATTGCTCTGTGCCTTGTTGTCCCATCGAATTGCGCGAGCTCTGGTTAGTTTCTCATTGTCGCAGACTCCTTCATACTTCAAGCAATCTATATGTCTATGTACGCGTATGCCAGAGCATATTCGTCAACAACGCAAGCGCACGTAAACGGCCAATTAAGAATTACTGAAGCGAAATATGCATCAGCAGTATCCATGTGTATAATATATAATATATATATATATATATATATATATTTAAACATGGCGCTGCTGACGAAATGCAGATTCGTTCAGTAACTCTTAGTTGGCTTATATATATATATATATATATATATATATATTATATACTAGTGCACCCAAGCAAGCCGATTACCAGGAGCTTCGACGAGCAGAGAATGCCCGCCAGCTTTAGCTGACAATTCCGCCACGACGGTGGCACAATCAAATCAATCCTCAGAACACTCGGACACATTTGTATCAGTGGCCGACACTGAAAACGCCCACCGATACACCGATTGGCGGCACAAACAACAGCTACTGAGCCACAGCAACAACGAACAAAAGAACAGAGACGTCGCTTTGTTACGCACCAAACGAAAGCGTCAAGTGTGGCTGATACTACTACTACTACTACTACTACTACACTACTACTACGACTACAATTGCAACTAGAAACCACGACGGCTACTACGAATAGCTATGGGTGCAACTTGACGCGCGCATCACAAAATGATGTGACACTTTGTCGTGTATCATGTCGTGATCGTCGTTGTTGTTTGCTGCCGACCCACCAATATTAATAATAATAACAATAATAATAATAATAATCCCCCTCTACAAGAAAAGCGACTAGCAAACCTGATTAATAGAGCACCTTCTGTTGCTGATAAAGCCAGGCTTCGAGCTGTTAGTAGTCAAGGGGCTGGGGCTTGGCTACACGCCCTACCATGTCCGCGAATTGGTACTCTGTTGGACGACGAGACCACGCGCATAAGCGCAGGGCTGCGGCTTGGTGTTGACCTAGTCGTGCCCCACCGATGTCGTTGTGGTGATTTTGTGGACGCGTTGGCCCATCATGGCCTGTCATGCGCATTAAGTGCAGGCCGACGAGCACGTCACTCCGCTTTAAATGACACCTTTAGTCGCGCACTTCGATCTGCCGGTTTCCCATGTGTTCTAGAGCCCCCGGGTCTATCGAGGGACGACGGAAAACGGTTTGACAACCTGACGTTGACGCCCTTTGAGCGTCGGCCGCATGCTTGTTTGGGACGCAACTGTAACCGACTCATTAGCCCCTTCGATGGTCGGTGCAGGTGCGGACCGAGCAGGTCATGCTTCCAGGTTAGCTGAGGCTAACAAATGCAGAAAATATTCCAGTGTGGATTATCCGCACGAATTTTGTCCGTTGGCGTTCGAGACTATGGGAACTGTAGGCCCTCTTACGCTCAAACTGATTCAGCGCGTCGGTAGAAGCCTTAATCTTTCAACAGGAGACTCGAGAGCATCCGAATTCTTGCGTCAGAGGCTGTCGCTCGACATTCAACGAGGAAATGCAGCGTCTGTTCGGGGCACATTGTTGAACTGAGCTAACCCTGGGTTAGAGAACCTGTAATCACCCGTTCGCGCGGAGACAATTGTCCAATCCAAAGTGCTAACATAGCGAAGTTATATAAATAAATGTTTGAACCTATAATAATAATAATAATACCAAAACGCAAGAAGATGCTCGATGCGGCCCCCGGACACCTGCTGCACTTCGTAAGGGCGAGAAAACAAGTCAACGGCAAGAGAGAACTAGCAGACCACAGAATAAACTGATAGATCATCGATCGCTTGCAAAGATGAGAAGAATGACAAGGATGGAGACAAATAAGGAAAAAACAGAAAAGTGATAAAAAGGGAAAGGCCTACAAGGAGAAGAAAGAGAGATACATGGAAAAAAAAACGTTCTACGGGTCATCGGGTCATTACTGTGGCTGTCAGTCGAAGCTGCTGTGTCACGCCGCCCGGTGGCAATGGTGATGAACCGAGAGATAGCGAGCGATCCCTCTTCCCCCTTCCACATCTGACGACTGTGTGGATCTGATCGTCTGTGTGTATGGTGACTTGTTTGGGTGTTGATCGAGAAACGATCCATGATAGCCCGATGGTGGTGGTGATTTACAGAGAAAGAGGGAGGTAGACAGATGAAAGGAGAAGCCTGACGTCGGTGGAAGTGCATCCGAGCTCAGCCGCGACACGACACGTGAGTAACAAAAGGTGCTCTTTATACATCCGGAGGAGAGGAAAAGGGAGTACCACGGCAAGGAAAAGATGGGAAAAAGCAGAAGGGGACCGTGCAGAACGAGAAGAAACACCAGTGGTGGCGGCAGCGGCAGCAGCAACAACAGATAAATTCGATCTTTGTTCTCGTTGTCAAACACTTGCCAGATACCTTTTATAGTCGATTTCTCTCTTTCTTTCTTTTTCGTACGTTTACCTTTCTTTCTATTGTCCTTTTTATTTCCTTTCAACCTCTCCCTGTCGCTCGCTTGCCTCTTCTTTTCTGTTTTCCCTTCTTCCCTAGCCGGGTTGGCGCTGCTGCAGACACTATGATATGTCTGGAAGAGACATTCAATTTCAAGACTCTCCCTCAACTACAAAAGCTTCTTTTCTAGGCCAAGCTAATATGAATGCGACAGAAAGAAGAATCGAATACTATATCTACAAGCATTGATTGTCATCTCGTTTCACAACAATGATGACTGCCTTATATATATATTATATATATGCATATATATATATATATATAAATTCACTGTTACCGAAACAACCCAGAAAGCAATGTCAACGAAAACTCAACAATGCAACCTCCTGTATTGCGATACGCAATAATAATAGCCGACATATTTTTCGAACAGGACATAGCTCAAGCTTTCTCGAAACTCATCTTCGCTACAGGCGGAAGCAGTTTTTATACTCAACAGTCTACGATAGCTAACAGTATTTTAAGAGCTTGTCTTTAACGATGTCACATATAACTTCCCGTTTCTTGAGATTTGATCGTATAGACAATATGCACCCATATGTTTGTACATATATATATATATATATATTATACGTACGGGTATCATGTAGTTCCGCGTATAGGAAGAAACAACGATTCATAATGGCTATCTTCATAGAGATTTTATCACGCGACTAGGCCGTTAATGCAAACATCACGAACGGTACGGATTTAGCCATTCGGTCGCTACATGCCGCTCGTACTATTCCGGTTTGTGAACGACTTCTAGCTCGCAGTCATCAGTGCGCCTAATCTGAAGTGGTGGTGACTCCGCTAATTGTTAGCCCATATGGGAAGATGAGCTTTGAGAGCACAGAGGCTGCTGGGCCACGGCCCAGCCCTGTTCTTTCGTGTCCCAACCGACCAAGTCACTTCTAGGTCATCGAGTCATCATCTTCATCTGGCAGCAAATCTGGCGCGCTCCACATTCACCATGTGGAAAGCAGCGGAAGGAGTTTCGAGGCAAGATTCGATCTCTGCTTCTTCTTACATGGCGTCCGTTCATATCGTTTCACTTCGAGCTTCTGCGGAGGCCCGGCTCTCACCCGGCCCCCCCATACCCGGATCCGAGGTCGCGGATGGTCTATCCGGGACGACCAATCCCGACAACATCATCATTGATCTATCGACGATACACATTCACGATAAGGATCGTCATCGAGTCTACACAAGCTAGTAAGTAAACAGATCGCTAAGCCTGCGTTGCTGCTGGTCGATTGGCGAGAGCAGCAACGTGACAACGAGAAAGTACATGATACCTGTACGCGATAATAATAATCTCGCCTTCATATCTCTCGCTTTCCCGCGCGCTTCCTCTCTCTCTCTCTCTCCCTCCCGCGCACTTTCTCTCTATATCTCTCCCCTTTTCGTACTCTGCATGGGTCTGTCTGTCAGGCCTGACTGGCAGCAGATAACCTGGCGACCTGGGAAATATGTAAAACAGAGAAAAAACACGTGCTCTATATCCAGTGTGTGTACACTTATGTTAACATTTCTAAAACATCATCTTAGGTTAGCATCTGCGCCGACAGTACCAAGCCGGTAGTCGTTGACACGTATTGACACGTTTATGACAATACGTGCCAACGACCGTAATAACCCGTAATTCCTGTTCACTTACGTAGGAACTTGACGGTAGCAACTCGAGAGGTAGCGTGCCCCTTCGAACTCCATGCGTGGCAGGCACAGTACAGCGCCACGCTACCCGTTCGCCGGGCTGTTTGGGGAAAGCGTTGTAGCAGTTTGTCGTTCATATTCACTTTAATTTCAATGTGTCGGACACCCGTCATTGGATCGACGAAGTCGACTAGCCGAATTGAGGGCACCACGAGAGCATCGCCGCTGGTCGCCGCTCCTGTCGGCGGTGCGTGTTCCTTGTTGACCTTGTCCCGGATCTCCGTGTCCCTCTTGTATCCGGAGTCCTTCTCGAACTTGGTCGACGACACCGACGGATTCGTGGGCGAACATCGCACGTGAATTGCGAGGGCATTTCTTGCGTTGCAGGTTAAGTAGGCCTGGTGACCGTCCTGCGCGTCAGGTGAAGCGGCGGCAGATTTCGACGACGACGACGACGATGACGACTGGTTGCGAAAAACTTCGAGATCGGCCGGACCCTTTTCAATGACCGGGCCGTTGTTGAGCTCGTGCAGAAGCAGCGGAGCACTTTCTGCCTCCGACGGATCATCGGGGTCATCTTCGTCGTCCTCACTGTCGACGTCGGCATTATCCTCTGAAACGGATTCAATAAGCAAGCGAATCACATTGTTAGCTTCAGCATAGAGGATGTACCTACCTATGTACCTACCTTGATTCAGTTAGCTCTCTTTCATACAATTGCACGCACTCAGAACAATGCATTCGCAATATGCGACAGAAATTACCATTTCCCTAAACAGATCTTGTACAGCATTATGGTGAAAACTTTCTGTGATCGCAACAGCCTTGCGGAAAAAAATCTTAGGGTAAGATTAATTGACTATATTGAGTTACTATGATACAGTTTCATACCTGGAGGCCAGCAAACTGTGCCGTTCTATTTAATATATTCCCTCGATCTTATTGCATAAACAGATCAAGCCTGCTGAAAGGAGTATTTGCAAGCACTCATTTATAAAGCTATGTTATTACACGCCATGCATTATCCTATTTCGAAGTTATCTGTTAATATATATATATATATAAATATATATATATATATATATATATATATATATATATATATAGTGTATTCAAGACGATCTGTATCGTTATTAATGAAAGTATTTTTGTGGGTAAATATAATTTAACTTTCGGTAGCGTCCCATATGAGGGTCCGGCCTCGTTCAAAGGGGATAAGAGTCATCCCCTCGGGAGCGTCGGGACGCTTGCCGTCGTTTCTGGTTAATCCAGTTGGTTCCAACGTGCTTGGGTAGCCTGCTGTCCTCAGGGCCCTTGCTATTGGATCAATAATAGCCGCGTGACGTGGTCGACGACCTTCAATGAGGGCTAAGGATAGAGCGTGGTAAGCTCTAATGCCCACCGGCTACAGCAGCGTACCAATCGATTGCATGTTTTGCAGAGGTTGCCCTAAGCCGAGCCCCAGTAGAATCATTGTCAGCTTGAACAGTAAGTAGACGAGCATGTTGATCGACTAGCAGAGCCGACTATTATCTCTGAGATGTGACGTCTTTTGGTTAAGTTCCAAGAACCTCAACCAAACTGCTCGTGACTTGACCTCGCATGGAGGTGAAATCGAGGTGGCCGACTTGGTCAAGGCGCTCGCAGACCCTGGCGAAAAACCTGATGGCTGGCAGCAACTATCGCAGGAAGTGCTAATATTGCCGGGTCTGGTAAGCCATGTTCCCCTTGGCTATTGGCAAGGAAATCGTTTGGCTGTATCGTTCAGTTGAGCAGGTTGAGCAGCAATCGTATCGGCTCTAAGATTATTGAAGCCGTCGTAGCTCGTCCGTTTTGTCAGTAAGATCGATACCCCTCAGAATATGAGTTAGGCGTGTGGCTGAGTAGGAACACCTCAGTAGGTAAAGACGCTCTTAAGCTCAACCTTTTCCTTATTAGATCCTAGTATATGCATAATATGGGACCATACTCCTTCAATCTGTTTTCGCATACCCATTGGCTTTTATTTACAAATGCTCATCTAGATTAGTGTGAGCTAGAATTCCTTCTACAACTTTTTTTTCATCTAGTATCTCTTCAGCGATATTATAGCTCGACAACCATGCCAACCAACGACAAGAACAACAACAGCAGCAACAACAACAGCAGCAGCAGCAGCAGCAACAACAACAACAACAGTCAAAAACATCTGCAGAATCGTCGTCTGCAGATGCGGCGTCTGCGCCTGCTCTGTCCAGCAGCAGTAAGGGCTGAAGCGTACGACAAGATCTCTCGATGAGGCGTAATTGTTGCCACGACGTTCGAGAAAGCTGATGAATGAGCTCGAGGACAGCCGTAGACACGGATGCGTCGAAGGAACGAAATGAGGAAAAAATGCAGACCAATCCGTTGGCCGGCAGCACCTCAAACAGGGAAAAACCAGCGACGGGAGGTCGAGGTTCCCCGAACGAACTGATCGGATCGAATCGAAGCCCGGCGTAACATCCAAGCTGCTTGCCCAGCTTAAGCATGCTCCAGAGCACCGTCGTTGCCGTAGTGTCCGAATCAATACGGATGACGCTGTTGTACCCTTGATACTAGCGAAGCGGCGAGTTAGCCATAAGGGTTTGCTCGGTAAATCATTAGTTTCGACCATGATTGCTATTCGATTATCGTGTGTGCTGGCCATATACACTGGGATGGCTTGACTGCGAATACACCAGTCACATATATATATATATATATATATATATATATATATAAACAAAGAGAGAGGGACCGAAAACGGCTTTAGCATAAGAACGTCAATAAAAACTGTTCTGTTTAAGTAGAAAGCTGTGCGAGGTGTCGTTCAGTTGCAAGCCGGCTATACGTTTGTACACAACAGAGGTGTACACGTTGTGTGCGTGGATCTGTAATATAAGGGGCGTTTAAATAATACAACCGTATATATATATATATATATATATATATATATATATATATATATATATATATATATATATATATATATATATATATATATATATATATAAACACAGAGAGACCGAGCGAGAAAAGGAATACGACAAGAAAGATGGTGTCGTGTGATTCGACGGTTCGATTTATAGCTGCACGTATTTCATGGCATCATTGGCACTAGAAGATGACGCCGATAGTCGTGCTAATGATGATGATGATGATGCTGATGATGAAGGACTACTCAGCAGAAATTGCCAAGAGACGAAGGATAGTTTTCCTCCTCTAGGGGATCATCTCTGGTCTGATCATCTCTCCTCTATATTTGCCGTCGACAGCCGTCGACGTATAAGAGACGAAGGTCCCTGGTGATGTTGGTCGGCCGGCGTAAGCCGTTCGGACCCAGGGGTTGTACCCGGCTCGGTTCGGCCCTGCCCTTCCCTGAAGCGTGAAGCGACATCTCCGACGTTCTTGGCGATGTGGGCTTCACCGTGTCGGCCGGATACGCACACCGAAATCGATCGCTGGACAACAATCACGTGCAGTTACTGCTGTTCGACGTAGTAGCATCAGAAGATATCACCATTCGAATTAAGCACCATTATTAACTCTACTACGAACGTAATCATAAGTTATACTACGACAACGATCCGACCACTTCGGCGCCGATCATAGAGCAATTCGAACGGATGGCTAATCTTCGTCTATTGACGACCTTTCCCAGAAAGATATATGCTCTGCTCATATATATATATATATATATATATATATATGTATTCTTTTTTCGGACGGCATACGATTGGTTTGTACATACATTCGGGGACGGTATATTTGTGCAAACGGAATGCGTAATTCAGTCCGCATAGATGCATCTGTCAAGTGCCACTACTCTCGGATGTGTTGATCAACTCCGCATAAAATGGAATCGCAGATATTTATATATTGTTGAGTAATGTTATCAATAGCTTGCTCAACGCATTTATTGTTGTTGGTGTTTTCGTGGATCAGAGAAAAGGACAAGCATGCGCTCACATCGGATGCACTACACCCGCGTTGACAAAGTCTCAATATGTAGGGGACAGTGTCAACCAAACTACCGTATTTCCATGAGATACAGTATGTTGCAGTATATACATATGGCTGTAGTCCCGCATATATTCACGCGGCAACCTTTACAAATTAATGTAAAATATTTCACTTACGGATACATTTTAACATGTTTTCAAATATCAGGTACGTGCATTGCTGCAGCAACGTATATGTTACTACAAATAGATTTTATCACAAGATCATTTAAATCAAGTGGTGTGTGTTCGTATTGTGTCTACTTTAGTCCACGTAACTCCACGTTCACGCCCATTGCCAAAAAGGGTCGTTTCATAAAAATTGCCATCAGCTAGAAAGCTGCTTGTATTGTGAGCATAGCACGAACGATACTATTGGGTACGTTCAGGACAAGCATGCGGACCAACAATGCAAAACTCACGAAAGAAATCTAAGTCTCGATAGTTGTGTTTTATTTCCCTTCATTTGTAAATTCCCGCTATTGCTTCTGAGATTCCCGCTCTGCTACGTCGTCTATAGGCATGTTCGATGCCTGCCCAATAGTGACGTATATACTATAATAACGCGATTAAGAAAGTGTTGGCAAAAAATGATTCTCCAGTCCCCCATCTTAACGTCCGACACAGAAACGTGGCACAACACTGACTGACTTTGATATTAAGAGATGAAGTATAACAAACAATAACAACAAATACGACACAACAGCGACAAAAACAACAACAGCAACAACACCGGCAGCAATACCAACAAAAACAGCAACAGCAAATGACGATCACAACAGGAGAAGTGTTCATGCTGGTAACAGCAGCACCAACCACACCAGAGTACAAATAACAATGACAGCAGAAACACAGGAAAAACCATCCATCAGCAGCAGCAGCAACAACACTAACAATAACCAAAACAACAACAACAACAACAACTATAACAATAACAGCATCAACAACGACGACGATCATAAAGCAAAGATAGTGACGGTTAACCACGCAAGTGGCGGCGGTGGCGTCATTCGGAAATGCGTCTTCGTTGATTGTGATTAAGAGCACCCGGAATACTAATAGGTAGACACGGACGGGTGTTTCCGTTCGAGGGCGCGATTCGAGGGCGCTCCCATCATTTGACTCAGACAAACACTCATTCACTCACACTCCATCACACGCCGGGCATGTGACAAGCTGCCTAGCGACCTGGTCGAGTCAGAGGTCGAGAGGCTTTTCTACGCCACGAACAACGACCACGTCTTTGTTCAGGTCGCATTGTGGGCACACAAGGTTAGCCTACCAAGCGAACGCTGCTACTGTAGAACAGCAACGACAACGACTCGTAGGTACAACTACTATGGTGACGGTTACCAATTTTACAGCGATAGCATAGATATACAACTGTCATTAGAATTGCTATTACTAATGTTTATGTAATTGCTGTTATATTACTATTGCTCATGTACGCGGTGTTATGTTAGTATCGTTCATGTAATTGCTGTTATATTCACATGGTTAATTCAGTTGCTGCGCTTATGGAGGAAAGGTAGACATCTACTTGTAACAATACACACCTGTCTATTAGGTGTCAGTCATCATAATTAAATTCACCATTTGGTAGCAGATTCAAATAGATGTAAACCCTTTAAAGGTTTCAGGGGTCCCGCACGACTTCGTTATCCCAGGTGGGGCCAGGGGGTGGGGAGGTCATCATCGACCCAGAGCGAACAAGTCTCTCTATTACTGAGTCTCTAAAACACGTTGCCATTCCCAGTAACGTGAATAGCAACCGTAACTGTGACAAGAACAATATTAACATCAGCCACAGCAGCAGCAACAACAACAACTTGAGTTAATAGCACCGACAGGCGGAAACTACGACAAGAGCCAACGACAAAATAGAAAAACAGGACAGCAGTAACAATCCTCGAGGCAACTATGACGGCAACAACAACAACAGCAACAGCAGCAGCAGCAGAAGCATCTGCAACAACAATTCAAGTCGAACTATCTAATTTTGATGATAGACTATTTATTGAGAGACGATGACAAAAAACGACAGTAGGGGCTGCAGCAGTATTGAGAAATAGAACAAAAAACAGAATACGGCAACATGAACAGCTACAGAAGCAGAACAGATATAACGCCCAACGTTAGGCGGCATTAAGGGCCTAAACGTTAAATCCGTGTTGTATACTCAGCATTGGGAAGTTAAAAGTTCATATCTGCGATATATATATATTATATATATATAAATATATATATATATATATATATATATCTACCAGGATAATATAGCAATAAGTTTCATATAAATAAAAAAATTATATATATTTGATAAATTAATGATGTGATCTACGCAGGGCCATGTAACAAATAAATAATTTTAAGTATTGTGAATTTCGGCAACAAAACTACAAGCTTGTTTCTACTATGAACTACGAAATCGCAAAACCAGATGAACCTTAATGAAGATGGATTTGGCTAACTCATATAAATACATATGTGTGTGTGTGTGTGTAGCTAACCTCATATAGATCCGTGTCTGGAGGCATAAAGCGTTGCTCATAATAGTGGAGAGATTAAAAACATATTCCCGTTAGGGCGCTCTCAGCTAGCTCAATATAGCAGTCTGACGAGGGGCTGTGACAGTTTGCGAGACGAATGATTGTCAATCGTGGTATTCATGAGGGACGTTGATTGTAACGGTTTTGGATGTGCGATTTGCGTGCTTTGAATGTCAACATATTATCCTGGTGTAATTACAATGCGAGTAGAGTAAATGTAAACATAGGATACAAGGAGAGCGAGTGTATATATTATACTTTCAGAGTCTGCCGCGTGCGGACAGCAACATATGTTCAGGGCCTGCGTTGATAGGTAGTAATTAATTGGGTTGGTGTGCGCCGATTGAGCCATCATCCGCCATGCAAATGGACCATTGCTAGGCTCCGAGCGAGCCATAGATTTAGTGCAACTAATGACATTAGTGGAGGTTCAATGCATGTCGTAAAGCGTTTTAATTTGATTTCAAAGCAGCAATTCAGTAGTTTTAGCTGGTCTACGCTAACGTGGAGCAGTAACCTTTTACAGTCAATGCAACTGTGCTTCCCATAGAAAGGAGAATGTAATGCCTTCGATGTAATGCCAAGTAATACCGAGCCTGGGGGGTTGGGGGAATCCGGGTTTAGTGGGTTTGGCGAGTCCCTCACACTAGTCACGCAGCTGCTAGTGGCGCATGTGCATCATGCAATGCCGAAACCCCCAAAACAAAAAAAAAGAAAGGAGAATATCCGTAATCGTGGGCCGAGAACGTGTGTAGTGGCATATATCTTACCAATACACTGGTCTTACCGTCTTCACCGGTGTCCATGCAACGTTTGACACTGGGCTAGATCGGGGCATTATATGGTGTAAAAACACGTAAATCTAACATCGTAAATAAGTAATAACCTGCATATTATACATATATATATATATATATATATATATTGCAGCACCACATTATTTTAAATGTACACAACATTTTGCTTTGAAGCGTATATATACATATATATATATATATATATATATAATCACATTTCTCGTATTACGCTGTATGTCAGAAAGTCATTATTATGGCCGTGATCATCAGAGAAATGCTACGTGGATCGAGCATGCCCAAACGAAGCTCCACATCGAATGGAATGCAAAGTCCCAAAACTGCCTAAGCCAGACGTTTCTCGCCTATTTCCTTTCTGTTCGGAGGCGAATCGGAGGCAGCCAGTCGCCAATGGGTAATTTAGCGCCAAAGCCAAAAGGCAAAACGCAGTTGGCATCATTTGAGCGCTGTCCGCTTAGCTTGCTCATGTCTTCCCCGCCCGCGCGTATCTCTGATCATTTCTCATGTATATATATATATATATATATGTATATATATACTCATGCGCCACAGTTCTCTTCTTTATTAATGCTTGTTTTCTCTCTTTTAAGGTAAGTAAAAACAAAAATACACTGGGAGCAAGAGAATAAAGCGCGGTTGAACGCGCGCACAGCTAAGGCCAAGAGAGCAGAGAGAGAGAGAGAGAGAAAGAGCGTGACATAGAGAAGGGGCAAAAAGAAGATGCAGAGGGTTAGAGAGAAGAGTTAGAGAAAGCTTACTAGTTAAGAGAAAACACGCGAGCGAAGCACAGATCGGGATTGAGAGAGAAAGCTATAGGTAGGTAGAGGGAGAACCTGCGAGAGAGAGAGAGAGCGTTAGGGAGAGCAAAAGCGAAAGACATTGATTTATTTTCGCCGATCGATAGGCATTCCTACTGTTCATTTGCCTGGCGACTGGTTGGGGCCGTTGTTGTTAATGTTGATGTTGCTGCTGTTATTATTATTATCGTTGTTGTCGTTTTTGTTGTTGTTGTTGCTGTTGTTGTTGCTGCGGTCGTTGTTGGCGGCGGCCAGCAAACAGGGTGCCCCATAATTGCAGGTAGTCAACCGGCGCTCAACGCTGATGACAACGTGACGTGTTGCACTGTAGGCAGGACGACAACGACAGCGACGTTCATTTTCGGGCCTCTCCAGTAGCTGTAGCCGGTATTATATTAAAGCTGTTCCTGTAGCTGCTACTGGCTGTCTGTGTCTTGCTGTCGCCACCATAGCTGTTGGCGTTGTTGTCGTTGTTGTTGTTGTCGTGGTGGTTGTTGTTGTTATTGTTGTTGTTGTTGCCCTATACCTCACCTTGAGTCTATGTACGCGCATGTGTAGGCTGTGGGTGATTTTCGGCTATCTTCGGCAATTGGTCGGCGAGGGGTAGACCGACCCGGCACCATCGCCACACAGAGATGGGGGATATGTACCCAAACGTTAAGCAACAAAACAATAGAAAGACCATCTCAGACAATGACACATACTAAGATAAGTATGGTAGGAATAATAATAGGATGGCGGTTTTGGGTGACCCGTTGCCGATTAATAAATAATACGTAGAAAACGTTCTTCAGGTAACACTAAACTATAAATAAGAGTAATCATACAAATGACCAACACCCCCAACCGCTAGGATATAACGGGTACCTCACACAGAAAAGCAAAAGCAAAAATTGGCAGCCCCAACACCAAGATGACGATCTTGCCCTAAGCTCAAGGGGAGAACCTCAAAGAGCGACATCCAAATATGTAAGTGGCAACTTATCTCCTAAACATTGACTACTAATAACAGTATTTTTTGGCGTATCATAAGTTCACTTCAGAGAGCTTGATAGGAGCAAGGTTGATGATCGACCATTCCACATGTGGAGTTTAGCGTCGCAGTGTTTTTAAATGTATGCATGCACTCAAAAGCAATATACTTTTCTATGCCTGTGTTTATTTAACTGAAGGAGAAAAGCATTGCCCTTTTGTTAACACACCCAAGGAAAGTGAAGAAATAAAAAAGCACACAAATACCCTTTTGATGTGCATTCATATCAGGAAAGTATCTGAAATATCTAAATTAAATCAGGTAAAACATCAAATGAACTTGAAAGACAGGCCTCCAGGAACGACAAACAGGAGTTCCCCAAATAGAAGTGAAAACTATTTACATACTGTACGGTAGTAGAATAACAGATACATATGAATAACAATAATGATGCGATATACATTCACCTACGCAAATATATATATATATATATATATATATATATATATATGCTGGGGCCGTTTTCACACACACGCGCGCGTAATACAAGGTTTCCTTTTTTCGTTATTTGATAACACGTCGTACGGTATCGCATCGTGTTGGAGATAACAATGCGTTGGCGATTATGGCCCGTTTCGCTGTACCGAGTCGTGTGTGCCGCGTTGGCTAGCGAATGTCATATTATCACACCGCACCACTCCACTCCTTAGTTAGTGCTGGCTTTCTCTTCCAGAGCAGAGAACGCCATCGTCGACACCAAGGGGCACCTGTCAGACAGATTCTGGCTACTTTTTCGTTCCGGCCATTTAGCTGCGGTCGCCGGCGATCAACAAGCGTAGCCGAACCATGATGGAATGAATGCTAGATTTCGCTAGCAGCAATTTTAGCAGCAAAAATAGAACAACAGAAGAACCACCAGCTGCAGCAGCAGCAATATCAGCAGCAGCCTCGCGTCGTAGAGTTGCCAGGCCGCCGTCGAGGCGTTGTATTGTCATTGGCGTAGATCCTGTTCTCGCGTCATGCGTCCTGGTGACGGCGCTGACTTACATTCTTCTTCAATTTTCGACCCGATCAACGAGACCGACCCACCGTTGTGTGTCTGTAGACGAAGTGCTGTGCTCTCATGGGTTATGTTGGCAGCCAGAGTCAGAGAAGGGCCGGTGGAGGAGGTCATTTGTAGCCGAGTGTGAGTGCCCCCCCACACAGGAACGTAGCCGAGTTCGCACAGTTGTTGTTGTTGTTGATGTTGTTTTCGTTGTTGTTGTTGTTGTTGTTGTTGTTGTCCCTCCCCTGTCATGCCCCCCAAATGGGCGGACGCATGCGACGCCCCCAACGCTCCACTCCATACGCGAGCGGAGACGGCCGTACAGGCGAGTGGAGTCGTGTGGTGGTGGTGTCCTGATAACGAGGCGGCCCTGGTACATCCAGAAAGGAGAGCAACAAGTTGGAAGTGGGCCTCTTTCAGCCTCGTACAGCAGCTTGCCAGCCTGCCAGCGAGACAGCGAGACAGCTAAGCATCTCACGTAACGAGTGAGGGCTATTGTCGCCAGGTCGCAGAAAGCATCCCCCGAGTTGAGCAGACCGACGAACGCGACAACAACGAACGCGTCTTTCTCTCGGCTACGCTGCGCATATCTGCTGTAACCCCCGTATTTTGGATGTCGCTACACCCTAGCAAACGAACGACGACAGAGTCTGTCTATGAACTATCTATCCAGAATCGTCATCGAACGCACCCCCAAGATGATGACGACGATGACGGCGACAACAACAACAACAACAATAACAACGATAACACAATCGGCTACTCCGGCGACGACGAGAGCTGGAATCCAGAGCAGCATCAGTGCAAACAAATCGCCGCGACTATTTGTTTTAGCGAGCAGAACATTCGTATGAGATAACGAACGAACACACTGAGATGCTGAACAATTGGCTGATTGGGTGATCCGTTTTCTGAAGCCCGATACGATGCTAGGTATTGCGTACTCGTCAGAAATCTACTGAGATTCAGACAGCAATTCTCGACCAACAAACATGTTCCCAGAGTCGGAATGCTGCTGCTGTTGTAGCTATTTCGGTGGCGACTTCTTTCACTCGTTGTTAACGCACTCGAATGGAGTAGAGCTACCATCTTCTGAATCTGGATTGTTTAGCTATCTGGTTTGACGGTGTCCCGGCTGCACAGTTGTTGGACATAATGTCTTTGACTCATACCTATGTATATATGTGGTTTTCTCGTTTTTATTTTGCTTTAAGTTTAAATGGTGCTCGACTCAGGATAAGGCAGGGAAATAAATGATCAGAAACAAAAATATGTGAATTGACTGTGTTATGTAAAAGTAACATTGCCATTACTCTGTGTTTAATAATTATATCTTGAATATGCTGATGACTTAAAACTTCATTATCCTATTTGCTCTAGTGACTCCCACGCTATATGCCGTCGACAGCAGACTGCTGTCGACGGCATTGCACGATGGTGTTCTGAAAACAACATGATTCTCTCACCCTCTAAATGCATTGTACTGAAAAATATGCTCTTGACTTTGACTATAAAATTGACAACTGCATTTTACCGAACCTCTCTTATACACGGGACTTAGGCATATATATTACGCCTGATCTTAACTTTAGCCTTCACATTACCAAGGTTGTGGAGACATCTCTGCGCACAATAAATACTATCTTCCGCTGTTTTATTTTAACGACTCCTCATGTGTACATTCGTCTTTACAAATCTCTTGTTCTTCCTAAACTCACATATTGCTTCCCTGTCTGAGAGCCTTATCTGTCCAAATATAGGAAGTTGGTGGATGGCGTCCAAAACATGTTTCTAAGACGCCTGCGAATCAGGTGCCCCCACAGCGTGTTAGATGACGTTGTTCCAAGTATTGACTCACTTTTCATGCAGTGCAACTTATCTGTTCTACATCAATTACGAAAATGTGACTTGTTAGGACACTTTTTTGATGTACGCTTCAATAACCTAAGGAGTCAACGATCAATCACCTCAAAAGCCGTGGCCCGCGGTGAATTCGTGAACGGACTGTTTGCTTGGCGTATGGCCAAATGGGCCCATGCTAATCCAAATAGCGCTCGCCTATTTGGTGATTAGTCACGATTGTCTTACAGAAGTATGTATATTGATACCAACCCTTTTATGTGAAATAAAAGTGATGTTATGTTATGTGATAATAATAGTAATACCCACGAGGCAGCCGACATTAGCCAAGCAGCATCAGTATCGCATCGTCGATGAACACAAGCGTCAAGTCGTAGGTTGCCACTGTAGCCATCTTATAAAATAATATTATAGTACTCAATTGATTTAAAGTTGAAAAGGCAACAAATTTATCATTCTGCTTTAGGATTTAGATAAATTCGTTTTATAATCTAAATAATAAAAGCATTATCATATGCTTTTATTATTAAGATAAAATGAATCGGATTGCGCATCACTGAGGATCCTCGTTCCCATTCTCTAGCCCAACCCCCGAACCTGTCCTTGTACTTCCTCACTTTTGTTCTTCTGCTTCGACTGCACGACTCTTGGGTGCTTAGTGTCTCTAAGAATGCTCTCCACTCACGACTCCTTCTTAGTCCTCGTTTCCGCAGTTCCGTTTGTTTTTGCTTCCGACTGCAGATCTCATTAGCACCTCGAAGATTCTCCGTCCTTCCCCCGATTTTCTAGAACCCGATTAAATCCCTGTCTATTTCCTACCTAACTGTTTCTCTACCGACAATTTAGATGTAGTTAAATATGCTTGAACTGCTTATATGTGTCTGTGTGTACATGTATGACTATGTTATAATATATATATATATATATATATATATATATATATATTTAACTACATCTAAATTGTCGGTAGAGAAACAGTTATGTTGTCATCTTCATGTTGTCAGTGAGACGCCGTTTTGGTCATATATATATATATATATATATATATAATTAACCAAAACGGCGTCTCACTGACAATATGAAGATGCGTGAGCAGTTTGCGGAATACAGAGAGACATACATCCATATATATATATATATAAAATACCAAAACAGCGTCTCACTGACAACATGAAGATGCTCGAACAGTTCGCGGAACACAGAAAGACATACATCCGAGAGCAGTGTTGTTGTTCTTTAGGCGGTGTCTCGCTGTCCAGCAAAAGCCGCAATGTTCTATTGCCGCTGTTGATGCCAAGACTCTCCTTCCCTCCCTCCCTCCCTGCCTGCCTGCCTGCCTCGTCGAAATTTTTCGATAGAATCGTAAGACGCTGTTACTACTACAACCACGTCTACTACTCGAACTACTACGACTGACTACTATTGTTTAATATTACAACGACAGTTAGGCCCGGCCGGCACAGCAGACGGCATCGTCGAGTGGATTACGAATCCAGCAGCGCTCATCGGCCTCAACATCAGCATCGTCATGACCCCACCATCATCAATATCATCGCTATCATCATCATCATTATAATCTTATTTTTCTTCTTCTTCTTCACGATTACGAGCAAAATCAGCTACGCTACGACGGCTATGACCGTGTCCATTACCGTCGCCGCCTCCGCCGCGGCCACCACTGCGGTCGGCTGCGGAGATCTTGGCGTTCGTTGGGTTTCGCTCGCTGGCAGGCAGGCTGTCGAACATTCGCCGGCGGGGCTCTTGGTTCCCCCCTCACCTCCAACCCACACACTTCCCCACCACCACCACCATCATCGTTGTTTTCCTCGCCGCAGACACACGCATTGTTTCCCTGCGTACGCGTTCGCACGTTGCTGGCACACCCCCTGAGACGTCGACATGGTGCCTATTGCCCGACGTCTCCTGAAGTCCCTCTCTCTCTCTCTCGCTCTCTTTTTCTCTTTCTCTCTCTATCGCTTGCATTTTCCCTTTTCCTTCACAAATTCAACCGTGCCCCTGTGTGGTGTGGTCATCGTGAGCGCATACGTGTCACTGAGGCATAGGCACTTCGGCGTTCGAGCGTTGGTGCATCGCTCGATTCTTATCTCACACCGTGGTCTCTTCGTCTCGACTACGGAAAGATTGTGGCGACGAGAAGCCGATCAGACGACGGACTTCATTTTGATGCTGTGCTGCTTGGTGAAGAAGGCTGCGTTTAGGTCGATGTCGATGGTAGTTTTCATGCTGTTGGCAGTTGGTCGCTGTCAACGGGGTAGTTTTGATGTTGATGACGGTCTTCAAATCGATTCCGGTCTTGATATTGGTGGCTGTCTTGATGTCGATGACGGCCTTGATGTCAATGACGGTCTTGATGTCGATGACGGTCTTGATGCCGATGGTGGTCTTGATACCGATGACGGTTTTGATGTCAATGACGGTCTTGATGTCGTTGACAGTCTTGATGCCGATGGGGGCCTTGATGTCGTTGACAGTCTTGATGTCGATGACGGCCTTGATGTCAATGACGGTCTTGATGTCAATGACGATCTTGATGTCGATGACGGTCTTGATGCCGATGGTGGTCTTGATACCGATGACGGTTTTGATGTCAATGACGGTCTTGATGTCGTTGACAGTCTTGATGTCGATGACGGTCTTGATGTCGACGACGGTCTTGATGTCGTTGACAGTATTGATGTCGATCGCGGTTTTGATATCGATTGCGCTCTCCTTATGTTGATTACGGGCATGATGTCGATGGCTGTCGTGTGACAATCTTAATGTCCGATGGCCGTTTAGATGTTGGTTGCGGTCTTGATGTTGGATGAAGGGTCTTAGATGCGGTGATGGTGCGAAGCCAAGGGGCGGTGTAGAAGGCCCACAGGGGTGATAAAGTTCCCGGTGGATCGATTCGTTGGTCGCTCGCCCGCCACGGTGGCCGTTGTGTCGAAGCTCTACGGTGTCGACTCTGAGAGGCATCTTCGCTTGAGCTATAAATTGATTTTGACTCAGTATACACTGTCTTTCCTAAGATTAATGCGCCGATAGCGCCGCTCTAGCCATATATACAATATATATATATATATATATAATGTGGAACGCTTCACGATTATATATATATATATATATATATATATATACACGTGGTTAGAGCAGACACATATATATATATATATATATATATATGTATATACGTACAGATGAGACTGCGCGTTGCTTCACCAGCTGTGCCGTTTGAAGCAGCGCTGTACTGGCGCTGTAGTTTGAGGCCGATAACGCGTATAATAATGGTCTTAAAGATGGTAATTGTCATCAAAAGCGGGATCGACCTTAACGGTGGTGGGTGATCATTATCGTTAAGCTTCACCTTCACCACGGCGAATCTACTACCAGTGCTACTACTACTACTACTACTGCTACTACCACCACAACAATCCAAACGTGTGCGGCCGGGACGCTCACGCTCACCGGCGAAGTCATCACCGGAGGCTAATACCGTACACCTACCTATCTTTATATCCCTCTATCTATGTATCTAGCCTCTGTTCGAGCAAAACGTTGAGCTTACGACTACTTGTTGTTGCTGCTGCTGCCTTCGAATCTTTCGAATTGGGCCCGTCCACCCTCCCTCCCTCCCGCAGGACGGGTCAGCGTGGTGGTGGCGGCACATCGCGAGGTGACCCGCCAGTGCTTCACGCAGAACTCATTAGTGGGGCAGCGGAGATGGTGAGCTGACTCTTAATTCGATGCTTAGTTTCTCACCCTGTTCTCTCTGATCAGTCTTCTCTGTTTATATATTTGTCTTTGTTTTTTGCTCAGTATCTGCCTCTCTCTTTGCTTTGTGGATCAAAGTGTTTGGCCGCTCGATATCATGCACATGTCAACAAAGCACAAAAGTTTCGTTTATATATATATATATATATATATGTAATGCTCTAAACTTTCTAACGTCCCCAAAAAATATGGGCAGACGGCTGCTGACCGCACCACATGTGTGCAGACGTCCAGGTTAAATTAAATTCCCGCGCGGGCATTTCGCGACTTTAAAATTTTACTTCGTTCTCATCTTCTCTCTCTCTCCCTCCCGCTTTCGATTTGACAAAACACAGAAACGGTAAGGCTGACAGAAGTTGTAACCGCTGGAGTAGTTAGTTAGTGAAGTGTTTGTATATTACCCGATTATATAACCTGACGGCTCTAATATATCACACCTGAATATTTACGTAACGTGTGGTTAGAGATCTCTAACCAGCGTCTTTCAGCGGTGTAATATAAGCGGTCTGCTTGTTTCTCGTCGTTGCTGGTTAACTTGACACCAATTGAATGAAGTCACCGGCCAACTTCACTGCACCGTCGAACCTGCGTGGGGCTGCTGATTGATATATATATATATATATATATATATATAATATTTATATATATATATATATATATATATATATATATATATTGCGAGAGGATTGTGAGTCCGAGAATCATGGATGAAGGCAGCGAGAGATAGAGATTGACAAAGAAGCAGTAACCGCGAACGGAGACATCGGGACTGCGAGGGCTAGCCATTGCATAGATGCTCAAATACCTCGTGGCGATGTTCTCATCTCAAACGTCGTTCGCAAACGAAGGACAATGAGACGGACAGAAGAAACAAAACAAAAAGGAAAAATAGACGAGACCAGCGCAGACGAGGGGAACGCAATTTTGAGTTGCGGCGCAATTTCAAGTTCCCAATATGGCCGCCGAACAACAACAACAACAACAACAACAAACACAGTTCCACTGGCCATCTAACAACATCTAGGGACGATGTTGATGAAGGCGGGCAGTTCCGACGATAAACCGTTTTCAGCAGCAGTCGAACGCACGAATGCCAAACTACTCAAAATGCGCCACGCAGAACAACAGACAGACAGGTTAGTCAACTACGGTTCGAGGCGGCAGCAGCAGCAGCAGCAACAACAATACGAACAATAATAGCAACGACAACAACAACGGCAAAAAAAAGCCACTGCGATCACCTCCATTACGCTGTGCGGCCATCATGAATCGTCGCGGGGAGGCATAACGCTCGACGCAGAGTTAGTTCAGTAACAAAACGACGAACTTCACCTACATGCAACTACCGTTCCGGCTTGTGTTACAAACGTTTCAGCACAAATATACATATATATATATATATATATATATATATATATATATATATATATATATATATATATATATATATATATATATATATATATATATATATATATATATATATAAAGCAAACAGACTACGCCGTAAGATCGCAACACGCGAACGTCAACAGAACATCGACGCATCGGATTGACCTAGCTAACTTCAGCAGCACAAATGACGTGGACGTTGGTTGGAAATGTTGCACAACTCAACAACAATGGCAACATCAACAACAACAACACAACACAACGATAATAATCGTTATCGTAGTGTTCATAACAATAATACTAACGATAGCAAATGTATTGAAATCGAAAAAGCGACACAAAATGCAAGAGCGAGGCAATATATATATATATATATATATATATATATATATATAGCGAGAGAGAGAGAGAGATGCGAGAGAGGGGCGAGATAGGAGACTTTCATTGACGGGACACGGATAAAAAGCTCAAGAAAAACGTATCGCGGCTGTTGGGGATGCATGCGCACACAATGGTGTTGTAGGTAGTAGAGGGAGTCCCCCCCTGTCAGTGGAGTAGGCTGGCGGTGACGGCTGCTGCTTGCAGATAATGATGAACACGGAGTGAACACCGCCGAACCGGCAGACTTTTACGACGAGCAACGCTGGACAGACCAACGGCGCGTTCGTTTGTTCGTCCGTCCGTCCGTCCGACCAAGCAAGCAAGAGATGAAACACGAATAGTAATAATGGTAACAACAACAGCGACAACAACAACACACATTAAACGCACATTGCGAGTGATGTCTGCGGCCAGAGAAACACGGTAGTATCTCTGTGGCTAGGCTTGCCGTACTCCACTCCACTAGATATCGCTGTGGCCGCTTGCCGGCCGTGACAACGTGTGCAGAAGAAGCCTGCATGGACCGACATAAATACACACACACACACATACTCACAGAGACACACACACACACAGATACTTACACTCACTCAGTCATTCACAACAACTCACTTACAGAAGATGTCCCAACTTGCCTGAGGTAATGGCCCGAAACGCAATTTGAACTTCCATCATTTCCTCTGCTGCCATTGCTCCTTCTGTGGTTGTTGTTGTTGTTTCTGTTGTTGTTGTCGTTGTTGTAATTTTTGTTGTTATTGTTGTTGTTTTTTCTGTTGTTGTTATTGATTTTGATGTTGTTTCTGTTGTTGTTATTGGTTGTTGTCGTTGGTTATTGCTGTTGTTCGAGATGCGGTTGTTACTGTTGGTATTGGCGGTGGTGAGGAAAAGATCGAGGATACTTATGTGCAGCCAGTCATAACTTATTATTGTGTAGGACGTTCAACTTCCAATAGCCCGTTGATGTTATAATAATAGTATGATGTTTGTGCTATTGTTGTTGTTGTTGTTGTTTTTGTGCGTTGGTGGTTGTTGTTGTAATTGTTGTTTTGTTGTCGTCGTTGCTGCTGCCGCTGTTGTTATTATCGTTGATGTTTGCCGATACTGCGGATTTTACATTTTCGTTGTATGATCGACCAGAACGTTAACCGAACGAAAGACTCCATTCACAACTCTAGGCAGAGTAGACGAAAGACTCGGAAAAACTTCGTTGCGCTACCGCCGGTCGAAGTCAGCTAGAGTCAAACAAGTGCAATTCGTATAAGCAGTCAGTGAGTCAATGAATTCTCCCTCTTCCCGCCCAAGCGGCAAGCGTTTTTTAAAGCAAGATATCAACGAAATCAGTCAGTTGGCGGGCCATTGCGTGACGGTCACGGTTAGACATTTTCAACCAACTTACGCTACTTGAACGAAGGCTGCTCTCAACTACGACATTTAACATTGTCCATCGTCCATAAAACCGTTCTCGCACAGCTTCATAAGACGGACCCCAAGAAATACAAATCGGTGCGGCGGTGGGGCTCGAACCCGTATCCGGGATGTGTCTCCTCCGGTCGCAAGGCGCACGCGAATGCACCCCACGTTACCGGGCTCGACTCTTACCTACTACTACTACTACTAAAAGTAAAGTTTTCGGGCTGACCCTCAGCCAAGATTTAACGTCCACGGAACTGTTTTTCATATTGCTTCATAGACGGACTACCCCCATAAATACAAATCGGTGCAACGGTGGGGATCGAACCCGCGCACCTATGTGTCTCCTCCGGTTGCGAGGCGCAGACTTACTCCACCACGCCACCACTGGGCTCGACACTACTACTACTACTGTTACTACTACTACTACTAAAAGTAAAGTTTTCGGGCTGACCCTCAGCCAAGATTTAACGTCCACGGAACTGTTTTTCATATTGCTTCATAGACGAACCCCCATGTGCAGCAGTGGGGCTCGAACCCGCGCACCTATGTGTCTCCTCCGGTTGGGAGGCGCAGATTTAAGCCACCACGCCACCACCGGGCTCGACAAACTTTCTACTCCTAAACTACAACTACAACTACTACTACTACTATACTGCTACCACTGATACGACTATTCCGCCATTTAATGTTAGTCCTACAGCTACAGCTACTGCTACGTGCGCGACAGATAGCTACTATTATGAAAATACGCCTCTGACTATCGGCAGTTAGTCACTTAGTCAGTCAGTCAGTTTGTGCCAGTCAATAATAAATGAATTATTAATAAATTAATTAACGCCGTATAATCTCGCGTGCTGTGCGACGGCGACGACGACGCCACGACATGCCACTTCAGTCACTGTCGCCGCTGTCGCAGCCGCCGCCGCTGCTGCTGCTGCTGTGAAAGTTCGTGCGCATTACGACAAATCACATTGCGCAGTTGAGCTCGTCTGCGTTCGGACGCGCTCAGAACCCTGCGCCGCAGAAGTGCGAGCGCGCGCAACTGAGAGTCGCACAACGTCGGCGGTAGCCTTTGTCCGGTAACAGGCAATAGGATTTGATCCTCTTGATCGATGCGCTAGTGCTGCTGCTGCTGGCATCGGTCTATAGCTTCAGAGGCTACCTAAAGGCTTCTGGCACAGCTGTTGTTGCCGCCGTTGCTGCTTGTACGGCCATTATTGCCCGTGCGACTTTTGCTGCAACTTGGCCACTGGACGCAGTTGGATCAAAGCTGCTCCACACCTGACGTGACTAGCGGCGGCGGCGGCGGTGGCGATGGGTCGGTCGGTCGGTAGGACAAAGAAAGAAAGAAGAACTCACCAACCAACAATCAATCCCATGATGAACTTCTTGAATCACCGCCACCACCATGGGGTAGTCGGGCAACTACGTCCTCCCTACCGCCGACTCCTATACGCTACCTTCCTTTCTCTTTATATCTCTCTCTCTTTCCCCTCTCTTTCTCCCTTGCCTCTCTTTCTCTCTCAATCTATCGCTCTAAACAGGGCAATACCAATAAATGACACAAGGTGAGTCCAAAGGCCGAATCGAGGATATGATAAAAGAACGACGTCAAATGGGGTGTCACGGGAGTGCGGGGGGGAAGGGGGGGAGGCGGGGATAGACGGGATTGAAGTCAACGCGGTCGGTGGCTGCGACGACGGTACACGCCATCGGCGATTTCACTAATGGGTGAGCTGGGAGGTAGTGGGGTGGTAGCGGTCAACTTGAAGCCTTGCCGAAGATTTTTGCTGGATCAAGTGCCTGCGTTCCGTCCTTCCTTCCGTCCACCCGTCAGCCCGCCCGCCCGCACTTCTTTCTCACTCGTTGTTCCTCTCCTGTTCATCGTCGCCTTCGTTCATCTTGCGCTCGCTCCTCTTCAGCAACAACGGATCTTCCTCCTGCACACACACACACACGCACCGAGAGCAGGGCAACAGCCATCCATTTTCTGGCTTCTCATTATGGCTTCTCACAATCGCAACCAGCTAGCGCCGGCTAGCGAACGCAGCTCTGGCGCTACTCGGTGCTGCAGCACGACCTCTGGTCGCTTCTGGTGCTGCGGGATAACTGCTGGTAGCGGCGTCATCGCCACTTCTGCAGCCACTTCGGCTGCTACCCTGGCGTTGATGGTGGCGGCGATGGTGGTGTTGGTGGTGGTGGCGAGGAATCGTTCGTTCGGATCCGCTCATCCGCGCTCATTCATCCAAGCCAAGTTGTTGTTCAGTCCGGTAGCTAGCTCTTCGGCACTTCGCGCGCATCTTGCGTTGTTCATCGAAGAAGCTCTCGAACGCCACGCTACGGCGCGCGGCCCTCATCATCATCGTCGTCGTCGTTTTCGTTGTCTTCGTCTTCGACTCTTCGAGGCCCAGACTTCAGCGTTGCGTCGCGTTCATCGACGGCGTTTGTCCGTCGG
>QVRM01001185.1:0-41306 GCA_003439945.1 Dermanyssus gallinae | reverse complement strand
GAAGTACTACAGCTCATACGTCGATGGCAATTGCTTTGCGACGTCTGGCGATAATAACTCAATAGCCGAATCAACACAGATATAAGCCGTCTCCACCCGATTATGCCGCCCGCTTGTCGATGTGCTTTATCGCGATATATATATCTATATATATATATATATATATATATATATATATATATATATAACTGTCAACCACGCATCATGGTCCAGTGATCAGGCCATGAGCCGCTGGCGATCTTCCGCAATACAATTTATGTTACGGGACTCAATCACATCCATGTGCGTCGTGTATAGATTCATGTGCTAGATACTGATTCGGTAACCATACATAACAGAAATAATATATATATATATATATATATATATATAGATATATATATATATTATATAAAAATGCATGCGACGCCTTTTTAACACACGCATATTAGTAGTAAATCAATGCATATTATTTGGTCATTCGTTGCCGTTTTGCTATCTGAAACAACTAAATTGAGATACCATAACTCAATAAGTCTGCAAATCCTTAAAATTACGATTAATAACGAATTCAAGTTTAGACGTCACATCACAAGAACCAGCCAAATCGGATTCCGACTACACACAACCCGTGTATGCGTGTATTTACCATGCAAGAATTATGCACAAGGTCTTCCAGAATTCGCTAAACAAACTTTGAGGCCTAGTACAATTTGGCGAAAAGAGATTTTTTTCCAATGGAAAGGGGCGGAAATGTTCTCTAAAAAATGAGTAATTGACCGCGAAAGCCAAAATATAATAATTGCAAAGAGTTTGCAATTTTAAGATTTATTTACAATACAAAATTTGTTCTGCTTTGAGCTAACGTAGAATGCAATTAACAGATGCAAACTTTTCAGCCCGCAGATATGATTGGTTTGTCTATAGAATGACTGAGACTCTCGCATTCTCGATTAAAAGTTCGATTACAACATTTTTTTGTTGTTTTGTTCATCACTCAAAAAAAATACATTTCCGCCCTCTCGTTCTACCAGAAAACAAGTGTTTCTTTGCCGAGTTGTACTAGATATAAAATTCTGTTGAGCGAATCTTGGATCCCTCTGCACAAGGCGCCTCAGTATTGTTTTTAAAATATTTCATAACAAGGATGTTTGCAAGACATTTATTATCACTGACACTTTTTCTACTACAACGAATCGTACTGATGACGCTTCATAATTCATGCAACAAAAAAAATGCAGCGAGACTAAACGCAGAAGTGTACCAGTTCGAATTAGCACTTAATTTCCAGCCCGGTTATCTCCTATCACACGCTACAGTCAACACTGTGTAATCTAAATAACCCGTTTATTGACGATAGGTATATCTATCTATCTATCTATATATATATATTATATATATATATATATATATATATATATATATATATATATATATACTATAAAAGGTCAATTCAGCGTTTCAATGCCACTTGTTGCACACACTTGACGAGGCTAGGCAATAGGGGCGGTGTATCAAACTGTTGCTGTGAATATTCACACTTTATCTCGGCTGACTATAATTGAGGCGTTGTGTAGAGCTCTTCTTCGCGACGGGTGTATACAGTGATTTTTTAAAGGTATATATATATATATATATATATACATGCATACAAATACATTATTCTGCTCCACTGCGCTTCTATCTAATCGCAGGACGCCAAATTAAAGGGGCCAGCGCATTCGAATACTGATTTCAGTTTTATAATAATAAATATACCACATTTTGTACTATTGTAAATTGTTTTCGTCAATTCTTACACGAGCCCCACCCATAACGTGCAGCGGTTTTTTAGATGTAGGCCAGTCCAGAGCTCCCGCGAGAACAAGGCACATTCTTTGAAGTTCGTTCCATAAAAAACTTCCAGTTTTTGGACAATTTGGATTGAAACGCGTTTTCTAAACGTTCGCTGACATTATTTCGTACGCTGATCACGTTTAGGCCGTCTGCACCATGACGGAGACCACAGAGCAGGCTCAAAGCGGGCCCGCTATCTTTGGCATCGTTTGCCAACTATATTGACTATTTTCGTTATATATATATATATATATATATATATATATATATATCGCGCTACATCCGCCTCATTTCGACATCTAGAAAATAGATTACATTTCGATGGTAGTTGTAGAACGATGAGTTAGCTGGTTATTTTCGGGAGACAAATTATTTTTGAAGAACTTCCCCCACGGGTGGTTTCCCTTTCTCCTGTCCTTTCCGTCTGTACCCTACGATTGATGCTCGAACGTAACGTCCTTGAATCTCCTCCCAGTGAGCGCTCGAAGACGGTGCAAATCTTTCCGACCAGCATTATTCGGTCATGGTCTAGTGAAGGAGACGACGAATCGCACAGCTCGCCGATAAGATCGTTCGACGATTTGAGAGTTCGGCGACGAATGAGCCCGTGGTGACTAGAATAACGAATCGCATTGGGTCGCTACATTTCGAAGAAGCCGCATAGCGGATCTGTTCATTTCTTTCTTCTCTGCAGGCCTATAGTCTGCATTATATACGTTGTCAGATATGGTGTGCTTCCGATGATACGTGCACGTTCATAGCACCTCTAAACTTTTTTGAGCAGACTCTCCGCCAACATTTAGGATCGGCTTTACCACACCCACGGAATTACTTCCGCATTGCTACGCATTGACGGACCCCATAAATACAAATGTACAACGGCGGGGATCGAAACCTATGTGCACCTATGTGTTTCCTCTGGTCGCAAGGCGCACGCGAATGAACCACGCCGCCAGGCTCGACGTTCATTGTAGTGCTGCTGCTTTAGCTCCGGTCTGTTATCTTGCCTGGTTTGGAGGTGCCCAATAACCGGACTCGCCTGTCGCTGCGGTTATGCAAACGTCAAATCCTATTAGCTAATTAATCTTTCTAATTTCCTAGCAGCAATGGCAGTAGCCCTAACAATTCCTAGTAGTTCAAGTTGTGTAATTGGTAGAGTGGTGATTTCAAAACCTGCCCCAGTGGTTGGAATATATATGCTGCGTTGCCAGTCTATGTATTGTTCTATGGGTACTGTTGTTCACGTGGAGTAGTGAGTGCATGCGTATGCGGGTTGTATAGTATTTCATGCAGCACTTCGTGCCCAATCGTCAATACAAGGACGAGAATCACTAGCGTCGAGGAACACCTTTCCAGCATGAAAACCTGCCGCCCTAGGTTTCGAGATGCTACAAGGCAGAAAAGATCAAGGCCAAAGTTGAGCAATCGACGTCATGTAATGTCATCTTGAGACCTTGTCCACGAGCCTCTTCCGTCTCTATGCTAGCAATGACGTAGGCATCTAATCGATTTAAAAGGGCAGAACCGATGGAGAAGGGGGAAGGAATACGTCGGAGAACGTCGCACGTCAGGACAGCGCCGTTCTGGCGTTCCAGACACCCTGCCTCTCCCTGGCCCGCCGTCAATGCTGACGGCTCAGCTAGAGAGAATGATATATCCACGAAAAGCCCTCGCCGCTTACGGGTTCTTGTTGTGTCTAAAAACGTTAACGCATGGCGGGTGTCCGCCACTTCCGACCCTCTCGCGCCGTCGACGACACGAGATCTAACCGGCCAACGGGAACCTGTAACGAGAACCTGTCGTTGATTCATTAACATATCTCCCTTTCTCCGCTTTTCTCTCGCGCTATATATATATATATATATATATATATATATATATATATTGTTCTATCCAACTGCCCCTCAGACATCCCCTCCTTGCTCTCTCAGACATATCAGTTCTCTAGCGGTCGGACCGGAACCAGTTACAGGATCAATGCCTCTAGCGGCAGCAGCAGCAGAAGCGCCACCAACAACAACAGCATCATCAACAACATGAGCAACAACAGCAGCATCAACAACATGAACAACAACAGCAACATCAACAACAATAGCATCATCAACAACATGAACAACAATAGCATCAACAACAACAGCAACAGCCTACAATAACAGCATCATCAACAACAACATGAACAACACCAGCAGCACCAACAACATGAACAACCACAACTATAATTTTAACAAATACAGCTGCATCTTGATTACTGCTGCGTACAACAGGCAGGCGTTCTGATCGATCAGAGAGAATAAGAATACATTGTATAGAAACATTGTAGCGTTGACGGCAATAGGAGAATTTCAGCAAGAGCCCCACCAGCCGTAACCACAAAGAGTAAAATTATGATGGCGCGCGCGCCGATGACACCGAAATCAGAGAATTAAAGAAGCGAGGATTGGTCGATGGCGATTGTATCAGATTTTGTATTATTGGTGTTGTTGCACGTTCGCGCTGAAAAGTTGTATCGACAATCGCGGCAACGACGACAACAACAACAACACCAACAACAGCGGCAGCCAAAGCAGGAATTCAACAGTAGCGGGCTGCATAGTTAGTAGCGCAATCGAGGCAATTGGGTACGACAAAATACGCCATGCCGGCCACACCGGGAGGTAGCGTAGCGCCATCAGCAGCGACATCAGACGACGAATTAGCCACTATCATAACGGCTGGTGGCAACTATGCAAGTACTCCATCGACTTTGATGATCTGATCATCATACACAGCCGCTACTGACTCTGCCGAAAACGCCGAAACCGCCTCAGACGCAGCCGAGACGTTATCTCTGCGTCTGTCTGGCAGAGAAGATGGCGTGCCCATTGAGACACCCGAGAGGAAGAGAGAGAGAGGAAGATATATTAAATAGAGAGAGGGATATAAATATATACAAATATATATATATATATATATAGAGAGAGAGAGAGAGAGAGAGAGAGAGAGAAACCCAACCATGTCTGATGGCGATGAGGGAAGTGATGAATTTGATGGCGAGAGCGGTGATGATGACCATAAGGATAAGCGGATTCAAATTGAGATTCGTATATTCGTTGTACTGGTTGTACTGGCAGCAGTTGTTGTTGTTGTTGTTGTTGCGGTAGTCACATTAGTCGCCGAGCTGTCTTGCCTTGGGTTTTTTTTGCTTTTTCCGTATCACCTCATCAACCGTTGATCTTGATCGTAAGAGCCGGTACGAGCCGAATGACCTTCAACGACGTCATATGCAGCACTTGGCGTGGAATCGACCGCTATTGGCGACCCAAAACTGTTGCAACCATCCACCACCACCACCACCAGTAACAGTACCATGAGCGAGACACCCAAATAGGGGCAACGCAGCTGATAGCGACGCCGGCGCCCACTCGCTAAACGCAGACGCTGAAACGAGCTATACTTGGCTCCGGCTAGAATGATGAGTGTGTCCTAGAATATGACATGGCAGTAACGAGGGTGTGCAGTACCTTAAGTAGGAACTAAACGGAAAACAGAACGTTTCTTTTCAAGTGCATCCCACCGAGCAAAATGGCTTAGTGGCAAAGCCTTTGCCTTGCATTCGGGAGGACTGGGTTCGAGACCCAGACCGGCCACTCTTAAATTGGTTTGCATGGTTTCCAATTTAGACAAAGTAAATGCCGGAGTGGAAAAAATTAGCCATGACATGAATAAACCGTACACGGGCAATTGCCTTACGGAAAATCTAAAAAAAAAAACAACCATTTACCAGCAGACGGGTATTTCGTCTCTCGTCTCGATTTTTTGAACTCCCACCTCTGTGCTTCCATTCTGTGCATTTGGACAATGGCTGGCCATAACTAGGTCGCGGTTCGAGTTTGTCAAGCCTTACTGACCTCGTTTTTCGTCAGGCTACAGACTTCAGACATTCCACTGCAGGTAGATTGAGAATTGGTCCGAGGGTAGTGACGCCCCCCGGTCATTCTGGCTAAATCTTACACACACACGGGAGTTTCTAAGTGTCGATTAAGTTAACAGGGAACCAACATTATATTCGCTTTTTATGTATTATATCGGTATTGCCCTATCCATGACTATTGACAGAGTCGGTGGCCGTGTTTACTTTGTAGTTTCATTAATCTTAGGCGTTCGGCGGGGGATTCTAGTTTCATTGTAATTCATAATTGCTCGAGATGAAGTAGTAACATTACCGGAAATTAAGTCCGGGTTGCGTACTGCTGTAGCACCTCCACACGATGCTTCTATGAAAAAGTTTCTGCTAAAGTTCCTTAGAACTACTCATTATAGTAGCGATTCCCTTACACAGGCCACGATTAAGTTCTCACCATAAAACACTGCATATTTAGAACCTTGCATCGCGACTCTTCATAACGATCATATATCGTGCGTTTTTCTCCCTTATTATTTGACCAGTCTGAAAATTACACGGCGCAACGCTTATCTATACCAATGTACTGCGCGCCGAAAGCATACGCCATGCCACTACAAAAGAATGTTAGTAAAAACTAACATTTAAATACGCTAACGTTTCAATAGTGAGCATACTCATCACTTAACATGGGTTTGGCGAATCAGCACGACACGTGCGCGTGTCCAAATAAACTATGCTATATATTCGACCGATTCCTCTAGTAATGATTGCCAATGCGAGTCTTGGCGTTTGCCAGTATTCGCAAGCTTTGGCTGGTGCGAACGTGGAAGCACCCCCAAAGCGATAACAGCCACTTATCCAAGCGTCAGAGCGAATTAATTTCTATCGTCAGAGGTTAGACGATTGCCTATGGCATCGTGCGGCGGCACGTTTGCCACGAGTACATACACGCTGGCGTACATTTGTGGAAATCAACCCCACAACAACAACCCCACAACAACAACAACAACAACAACAACAACAACAACAACAACAACAACAACAACAGCAACAACAACAACAACAACAACAACAGCAACAACAACAACAATATGCATACAGTGGGGCAGTAACAAATAATTTCAATTTCCGTTGCAGTTCGATCGGCAGTGACACGACACTGTGGCACCCATACGAACGGCGGTGGAAACAACCGCTACTTCTAACATCATTTTCGATGTAAAGAAAGAGGTAGAAGTGCTTCACGGCGACTTCATAATTCGACGTGACATGCAGGCTTGCAGCATGTAGATAACCCTGCGTTGATTGCACGGCTGCGGTGGCGGCGGTGGCAGCGGCGGCGACTGCACGCGCGCTACGACAGCGCGTTAGTTAACTGGAGATTATTTCGACCCGGTCGACGAACGATCTACAACAGATCGATCGGACAACTCATCTGATTCATCGGAGATAACAGTCAGATTGACGTCAGTCAGCGTCCATAACCAACACGATATTAGTGTCGTCGTCTCGGTGAGAAGCGACGCCGACACTGAACCCACACATGGTTTCAGTTACGTAACGGCTTAGCAACTACTGGAAACGCAACCGCAGAAGCATCAGCAGCAGCACCGATGACAATTCGATCGGCAGTCAACTGGTAATTGAGTTCACCCCCAAAGCGGTGGTTACCCAACGATTGGTGGTGATCACATTCGCAAGGCGTGCTTTATGTCGCAACTTGCACGTACTTGGTAATAAACACTCTCTGTTAACTATATATATATATATGCATTATATATAGATAGATAACTAGTAGACACATACAAATGTAGAGCATTTTAGTAGTGTGTCTAAAAAAGCAATTTTGTTCAGAAATATTGAACTAAAGTGCACTTCACAAAACAACCTAACGGGTCAGTAGACCATTAGTCTAAAGTCTGTAGCCCGCATTGAGAACATAAAGCGCCTGTCTAGGTGGATGGTAACCAAATTGGGCCATCTGAACTCTCAACTCAATCTTATGCATATGACAGTTCACGTAGTACCTATCCACCAACTACTAGAACTACTATTGATTTCTGAACACATAGTAATGCCCTGCATTTATTATACCCACATCGATTAGGCTATAAATTAAAGAATAAACAACTACTTTTAGTTTATCGTAAGTGGGTTATACGTCGCGCCAGAACCGAACCCGCAACCGTCCCGTATTCTGGATGTGTTATGCATTATTCTGCAGATTAATTTTTACGAGTGCACGCTTAGCACAAACCGGGCTAGCAGGATTCATTCCGCAACTCACCTACGAAGGGGTTATAGTCTTGCCGGTGCAGGTGCAGCCGATCAGCCATATCGCTAAGGTGGTGTTACATCCTGCCTGGACGTCTGTCAGGACTGGGAGCGACAGTGGAAAGACACGCTGGAACAACCCACAAATGTTGAATCAGTTGTGAGCGAGCAAAGTAATAACGAGTTTTGTATCGCTCATGACAGTTCTGAAGCAGAACAACGTTTCATCGTCTGAAAATTTCGTAGACAAAAAAGCGCTAGTCGCAGTTCGACAGTCGAGAAAACAAGTCGAGAACGTCCGCGTTCTTCTGTGCCTCTCGGTATACGAAGCGTGTGTTATGGCGACGTCGTGTGAGGTGGCCTTCAATAAAGGTTGGAATGTCGAAAAACTAATCAAGCCCTAGAATGAACTCGTCAAACTTCCTCAAAACAACTGCTAATCCATTGGTGGTTGCCCAGCGCAGAGCTGGTGACAAAGATTGGCGTAGCATACACAAATCTCTAGTAAGAAATCTCATACAGGCAGATCAGCGTGCAGTTGCGGTTGCACATAAAAAAACGTCATTAACCGACAATTCGATCGTATTGACATGGTCTTTATTTTACAGCTCTTCCCCGTGACGGCGAGAAATCACGGTAGGTCTCGCCATAAATAAACGCAAGAATTAACGATTTTCGACTGCAGTGAGTGCTACATAAGGCTATCGGACAAGTTTATAGCGTGGTACAGTCAAAATCGGTGTCTACAGTTGATGACTCTTATATATATAAATACATATATATATATATATATATATATATGCATATATATATATATATATATATGCATATATATACATATATATATATTATTTACGTATGACACGCCCACAGTAGACCGGTACACACGCGGTAAATTTTAGCAGGACTACGGCGCCTGAAACGTCAAGCGCCTAACTAACTAACGAACTAATTAGTTAGCTAACGAACTAACCACCTATGATACGACTCCTTGCTATCCGCTAATGAAGTTAGGGGATCGTCATAATATTACCATTGCTGACTATGTTGTATGTATTGTTGGTTATAGATCGTGTTTTGTTCTCGTTGTACAAGCGCTAACGTTGACCTGGCGTCTACAACAGGGCCGACCGACCGAAACACAGACGTCGAACGCCTGCGGTCGCCCTGCACCACGTGTTCTCACGCGTACTTGCTTGCAAGAGATACCGCAAGCAGGCCCGCTTCTACGTGGCCTCACACGCCGCGCGACGCTGCTAGTGGGGGTGGTGGCGCTGGTGCTGTAGTTTGCCCAATTGTTGTGCCATTGCGCTACGTGACGGGGAAATCGGGGGGGGAGGGGGGAAATCGGGGGGGGGGGGGGGGGGGGGAAATGGAGGGGGGGGAGGAGGGGTAAGCGGGGGGAGGAGGGGTAAGCGGGGGAAGCGCGGGTATCGTTCAGGGGTTGTTCAGGGGTCGTGCTGGAGCAAATCGGTGGCAAGGGCGTCGTGGACCACAACGGAAGGGCCATAGGAATCGTCGGGGCGCGGTTCGACAATAGACTGCAGCAGGCATCTCTCGACGATGGTGCATCTATGTATTGTGTGTAGAGGTCAAGTCAATGTCAACCCTAGCGACAAGAACCCCGCCCGCTGCCGCGGAGATAGAAAGAAGACGGATGGTGGATGGATGACGGCTGGGAGCGGTGCAATCCGATCTAATAATCGTGGTGGTTGTGGCGGCGATTGTGGAACGTTATATGTGTGTGTGTGTGTCTGTATGGTGATCTATTGCTGTGTATGTGCTGAATGTGAGCACCTGGCAGGCAGATGTAAAGGTCAATCGCACGACCCTGCTTTGAAAACATGCACCGATCCAGCCATTTATCCAATGCATACAGTCGAACCTAGCCTCTTGCGTGGCTGCATCATTATCACTGATAGGGTCTCAATAGTTCGTGGTATCTATCACACCGACGAAACACCGGGTCGTAACAACACCTGGCATTGCCCAATCTGTCGCTAGGGAAATCTTGCGCGCGGGTGTGGTTGCAGTGAACTGTATCACGCAGGCCTACCTCGCCTCAGAGCCGATGCCCCGTTTAAATTTCATATTCACGTTACTGTTGTTATTATAGTTGTATTAGTAGTGAAACGAGAAGCTAGAAACAAAGCGAATCGTTGGCCAACGTTTACATAACGCGGATTAACGACACTCAGGTTAATCACTCGAAATGGTGACAGGATTACGATGAAGTCAGCAGAAGACGCTGCCAGTAGGAATTAATCAAGCTGTGTAAAGTAAGGAGCAAGTGTTATATCGATAGCATACATTGACAATCAACGAATTCGGCCAAGTAAATAAATAAGTTATGTATTGCATTTTTTAATATAATAATAATACTAATAATAATAATAATAATAATAATATAATAATAATAATAAATAATAATAATAATAATAATATAATAATAATAATAATAATAATAATAATAATAACAATAATAATAATGTGCCCAACAAGTGAAAAGAGTGCGTCGCGCCGCCACATGGTAATGTACTATAGCGTAGATTCTGATTGCCTATCACCTAAGTTTCCAAGCCCCAAGTCATCTAAATTGCAGTTTCGTGTATACTGGTAGTATCAGCAGCAACGCTCAGTATATATATATATATATATATATATATATTATATATACATATATATATATATATATATATATATATATATATATATATATATATATATATATATAATATATATATATATTGCAATGTCAAATATTGTATCGCTATACTCCTGACCGCTGAACGTCAAAGTCGGAAGTCGAAAATCGTTTAAATAGCAAACAAATAGCCACGGAAGAGCACCGAGAAAGCGAGAAGAAAACCGACCGAGATCAGGGGTGGGACATCCTTGGAAGAGTAGATGGGTATAGCGCGAAAAAAAAAACATACTTTCCGCCAAGGAATCACAAGAGCCAAAGACGCTGCAGAGCTAATAGCTAGACAAGCAGCTGGGTACCATGCTGGACAACACCGCATTCCGCATGGTAACAGCTCTTCGAATAGGCGCCCCGGTTTGCAACCCCTACAGTTGCCGGGCATGTGGTACCACAGTAACTGAGGATGGACTTCACCCTCTTAGCTGCATCAAAAGCCATGGTAGAGTTTCTAGACATGCTGAAGTCAATGCAATTATAAGAAGAGCCTTACGCAGAGCTGGTCTACCAAGCAAGCTCGAGCCCAGATTAGGACTTCATGACGACAAAGACCTGACGGTGTAACAATCCCGCTATGGGCTAACGGCAGATGCTTGGTATGGGATGCTACAGTGTCCTGTACAGTGGGTCCCTCGTATGTACGCCACAGTTCACTAGAAGCGGGATGGGTTGCCGAGCGCGCAGATAATGGGAAAAAAACAAGTACCATGAACTGGAGTCAAGTTATATCGTAGTGCCAATATCTATGGAAACAATAGGTCCGGTAAGCAAGGGAACCAAGAGATTCATCAGTGAGCTGGGCCAACGGATTACAGATCTCACAGGAAATCGGCGCAAGGCGAGTTTCTACGGCAATTGCTGTCGCTTGCAGTGTGCCGAGGAAACGCCGGCTGTATTGTCGGTTCCATGGAATAATATTTAGGAGCTAGGAGAAGACAAGGAGTACACGTTCAGACCTCACAATAATAATAATAATAATAATAATAATAATAATAATTGCGACCTGACGGGGTCACCATTCCGCTACGGTCACAAGGAAAAAGCCCTGCATGGGATAACCGTTTCATGCTCAGCGGTCTTGTCGTGTATGCCACAGCGCAGCTAAATCAGAATGGGTTGCAGAACGCGTAGATTCTGAAAAATGAAAAAAGTATCTCGAGTGATCAAGAAGTTATCACTTTGTACTCTTTACATTGGAGACACTTGGCCTCTATCAACACAGGCACGTCGAAAATTCTGAAGCAAATAAACTTGCTATGTTTTCGGATCTTAGTTAAACAGGTGCACGCGGCACGACTGCTTCATCCTATCCCTGACATGACCATCCGCTGAGATAGGCAGATGGCCCATACGGGCAAGCTCTAGCCAGCGAGTGACGGATCCACCATTTAAAAAGGGGACTGACTAACACAAATCTTATTGCTTTATATACTTAGGATGAATCCGAGCATGGAAAGAACATGCTATATATTTTACGTGGATTCACCTGGCATATAAGTGCCGAGACAGTGAGCGCAGCCCTAGTCTCCTTTAGGAAGAGGAAGGCGGCGTCCGGCGATTGTCTGGTTCCACGGCAGTGGCATTCTTCCACCCAAGATTGTTACATGGCTCATGTATGGCTTTGACCATTCGGGAGCCGTGTAACAATCTTGGGTGGAAGCGGAGAGTATAGGGACACCTATACTCGCCCGATCTTTGGTTTGCTTGAAGTGTGTTTTACAAATGCACATGAAGCGAGCACTTTGCTTGTCAATAAGGGTGAGGGCCACTTGGGTACCTAATGTCAAGCTGTGCAGCTGAGATAATTCGATGGTGAATAAGGACGCTACCAGCAGTGCCATTCAAAAGCTTTGTCTCGGTATGGGAGAATAAAGTTGAACAAGTCCCACGAGAGGTTGGAGACCTGGATATTTTCAGTGCCTCTTGCTTCTGGTCTGGTCTTGTGGTCATGTGTCAATAGGCACGTCTATACCAGCTACGTAGATCATGGTTATTGTCACCTGGTGTGTTCGAATACGAACTTCCACGAGGAGTGCATCTATCGGCTTGACAGCAGCTCAAGCGTGCACGAAGCACCATGCGTCTGCATGCCTGGCCCTTACAAAGAGATCACTGCACTGCCTCTCTTGAATAACATGTCGAGAACAGCTAAAAACCAGCTGACAACAGTATAACTATCAATGTTATCGGCATACTAAATTTGAGTAAAATAAATGTGGTGATAATAAGGGCCGAAATCTATTAATGAACAGTCGTCAGTTGCTACTCATTATCAGTTGCTATCTAGCTGTCAGAACCATTGTCGATCTTCTGAACTGTTTCTATATTTGCTATGAATGTAAACAGTTTGTCACTTTCAGTCGCTGTGACGATGCCAGATCCAGAGAATCACAGCTAGATTTAGCTAATCTATATCCGTGTTTGGTTGCCGTAAACTTCTTCAACCTGAAGATCGCGTCTACCGCTTCATATGGGGTCCAGGTGCTATTCGGCTTACCTACTAAAGTAAAAGTCTGAGGCGCTTCATCAAATCAAGGCCAGTTTTCTGAAAAAACTGTTTATTTATTTAGTTACTGGTGTCCTCTCCGCTATTTGTTGAGAACCCGCAGAGGACGTGCACTCTACCGAAAACTGCAGCTTTCAACGAACGCACGTCTAAATGAGAGAATACGATGGCGGGCATTAACCCGCCGTGTTATGAAGTCCAGATAACGGCGTCTAGTTTGTTGAGGCGCTGCAGTTATGAGAATAGATGCATGATTGCACGATGCGCTATACAGGGCATCTTCCACGTGAAGATCTGTTTCGAGAGAAGTTCCATGAAATCTCTTCAGTGTGTTTCAGCAAACTCTGCGGGCGACAGTATGATTTCTACCATTTCTAGCGACGCAATCGAGTAGTTCCGTTGACTCGACTTTTGATGGCGTGATGAATACGTGAACGTGTGCTTCCGTTTACTCATAATACGTAGACCAGTAATTAGTTAATAGAGCTAAGTAATATCTGTCTTAGTTAATATCCGTGCGGGCCAATTGAAAACAATGCGTATGCAATTTATGTGAAAAACTGGTTCAACTATCGATGGGCCAATGTGGTGTCACCTATCATGGCAGCAATTCTAGTTTAGCCACAAGTGCGTTTCACTGGCAACACTCCCTGACACGACTTGTTGATACGCGTGCCACAAATGTCTTGAAACGATTCGTTGACAAGCCTGCCACAAATGCCCTACGAACGCCTAGGCGTACATTGGTTATTGAGAATTACTACGTAGTCTATGGTACGCTATGGTATACGCTTCGTTTATGTCGTACGGCAAACGTCTCGTCCACTGCCAGGGTAGCACGATACGCGTACAGAGTACTGGTTCACCCATCAATGGCCAACCTCTTGTTCCAACACGCCTATAATGCACATGTTTACAGTACGTGATTACTGCTGTACCAGCAAGCGGCACGGTATATGGATGGATAGATTTATTATTCGCTTGACATGTATGTACCTAAGTACACATGACACGCTTTTATAATGGGGGGCCTCTTGGACAGTCAGCATAAGCGGACATGTTAAGGGGTATATAGGGCATCCCCAACAGTTCTTGTGGCAATCTGGTCGCTGACAGTCTCTCCGCGGTTTGCTTCATCATCCGATGGCAGAGAGCATCGATCAAAGAAAATTCGATCAACAAACAAGCATCGAACCGGGCAACGCCCTCGGAGATGACAACTTTGACTAGTGCACTAGTGTCCCCTAAACGTACTAATTGTAGGAGCTGTGCACCTGCCGGTTCTGCCTGCAGAAGTGTGCCAAATACCATGCAGTGGAGTGCACAGCGCTGGACCGAAAATCGTTGCACTACTTCTCTCGTCGGAAGCGTGAAGAAGATAGAGCTTCATAAAGATACATTTTGCAATGTATATTAAACTCAATTTGAGTGAAATAAACATAATTGTATTGTATTAGTCCCCTAGTACACCATGCCGCCACTACACAAAATGCCCGTCAAGTGACAGTGAAGCGACCGTGCATGTCTGGCGTATCGGACACCATTCGAAAAACGGCGTCCGTAGTCCTAGATAGTAGAATATATCATCACCTCAGCGTTATCAGCGTCGTCGCCGAACACGTGCAGATTGATCATGACTCCGTTGATAAATACTGCCCGACCTGGTTATTGGTGGCGATTTGGCTTAACTTTCGCCATGCGAGCATTCCGGTTAGAATTAGTTACCGTAAACAGTAATCAATGTCAACCGTAAACAGACGTAAATGTTAATCGTAAAATAGATCAATGCCGGCTCTACTTGGCATCAATAACTGCGTGTGTTGCTGTTAACATTAGAAACAATGTGCCAATATACATATATGGGTAAGATAAGAGTTTATTTCCGTCCAGTATTGACTGTTAAGTGCATATATATCGTGGTACTAACTAGGCTTATAATAGGTCCTCGTTTGATAAAACGATTTAGAAATGTATCGTGTATTAAACGTTTGTACGTTTTGGCAAGTCTTATATTCGTCTATATAAAATTACACTGTGCTGCCAAGTTGCTGTAGATTGAAAGTTTCGCATTAATTCGACTTCACGAAGTGTCTGCCTACGCCGATTATGCCGTGTCTGCAATGGTCAGCTGCATCCAATGCTAGTTTTCTGACGATCTCCTTCTGACGCTCGTCTTCGTCAGCCTTACGGCTGTGACGCTGAGCTATTTGCGAGTCCGCTGTATTGAGACGGGGGACATTTTCAATCTTCAATAAAGAACCAGACGGATGTACTTCATGGCGATGTATTCACCTAGGCCTGGCAACCACGTGGTCGAATTTTAAAGCTCGCGCTTACGCTTAAGTCTTCCTAGTTCCTGACAGGCTTTAAGCAGGCCAGCCGGACACGCTTAAATGAAAGTCTTGGCAATCGCAAGACGTTTTCGTAACCGCCCTGGCGGCTGGCGGTAAATAGAGAGATGCATGCAATATATAGAATAGGGCAATATCTACGTACAAACTCGCGGGTTTGTTACAGGCATAGCACGCACTCAGCGGAAACTATCTTTATGATCCAAGTTATCAATTTCGGGTAGAGATCGTAACAAATATACGTTCTTCCAAGAAATAAGCTTGCTTGCCGCGCCTTTAACTGTATGTATTATTGATAAGCAATTGTCGATAAAATTCCTTAAAGAGTAGGTTCATCACTAGAAGCTACTGTACCTACTTAACTACGGAAGTAGTAATGTGGAGACCCTTGACATTCGTTTGCGCTAGCCAGAGCTAAGGGCGGGAGAAGTGACCCAGCACAGCATCCTACGCTGGCTATAAGCTGATTGATGTGATATTGTAACAGTGAACCGTAACGAAAGACCGCACACGACAGAAGAAAGACGCAGGGCATCGTGACTGAGTCCGGAGATCGGAAAACTTGGGCGATTTCCTCGGCAGTGTGAAATCACTCGTGTATTATTATTATTGTAATACGTATACATTGCAATAAAGAGAGCCAAGCGCCTGCGATCGCACGAAATGGCAATGCAAAAACGCCCAGAATATTAGATTAGCAAATTCAGTGAGCATTGTAAAGATAGATAAATGGATTTATTAGTCGCTTGACATGTATACCTAAGTACGCATGGCATTCTTTTATATCAGGGGGTCCTTAGAGCCGCAACATAAGCAGACATTGTTTTAGATCAGTTTAGGAAACAATATATATATATATATATGCTATGAATTTGTTTAACTCAAAGTATAAACCGTCACACCTAGAATGCACAGGCCATGCGATAATCTTCAATCCAATACACGACCGACTTTGGCTGACTTCTGACTGAACAAAAAGTTTTTCAAACGTCGGTGAACCCAAAAGTAAAAGCCAACAAACATAAATTTACTTAAGAAAAAACACCGCTGAACTACAGTATGTAAAGCTATGGCGTATGGAGGCTAGTTGCCAACAAGCAGGTAATACTGTACTATCCACCACCTTAACGACCGGACGGCGACCGTTACGAGTTTGCTAGTCATTCGCTCAAACAACACACGTTCTCTGCCTGGGTCGCACCAACGACTACTGACTCATTAATTCTCATGCCTCCTTATATACTCACAGATTGCCCGCGCAATTAGTGAGTTCCCGCATCTTCGCTAGTAGAGCGCCATGTATTTAGCTTGCTTCGGCATTGCCGCCAACCGACGCTGTCTATGCCCGCGCTGCTTAACGGACGCTGCTATACTACAAATACAATTGGTGATATAATTCGATAGAGCTAGGAAAGAGCGTGCGTCTCACAGCGCGTGAAGAGACGTTACATACAGTAATCAATGTCAAGTGTAAACAGACGTGTGCTCACTGCGTTTGGATGTTTTGGTCTTATCGACACCATTGTCAGCGAAAGCAGAGAACTCTTCATAGAGATTTTTCCTTGGTCACCGCCACCGCGGCGTTCAGGATGAGCTCGGAACGACTAGAGAGAGGCCGAGTGGGCCGCCAACTTTATCGGGAGAGGCAATGGAGCTCATTCGAGTTTTCATTTAAGAAAATGCAGCAGTTCATTAAAAGGTCATAGGACACGAGGTAACGAACTTCACGTTTGACTCAAGACGACCGCACCGTTTAGTAAGATTGAGGAAAACTATGCCGAGCGCATTGGGGCAGCGGCAGGATTTTTACGATTGATCTTTGACAACGCTTCGGTCTCCAAAGCGGATACTCCGCGGGGGCACTCGCTCACGGACGACGATATATAATATTACTATTGTAGACACGTTCGTGGAACAAACGTGTAGTGCTCGACACTCGAACTGACCTCAGTAGCCGCACCTGCCTTCCTCGATATCGTTACTTCTATTCACACTTAGCAAATCACCGTTCATTTAGTGTGACCGCCTATAAGGAGAAACATGTTGCCTTGTTTGCGCACTGCATGCCTTGACTATTGGCGAGTCGGTGGCGCGATGCACTCGCGTGCGTCTCGAGACCGGAGGAGACACATACGTGCACAGAGTCGAACCCCACAGTTGCACATTTTGTATTTATAAGGTACGTCTTACAAAGCAAGGCGAAAGCAAACACGTGGACGTTAAATGTTGACTGACGGTCAGCTCAAAAAAGTTTGGCTATTGGAGAGCTTTTGGGCTCTCGGGAGGTGCTCCATATATACGAAAACAAGGTTTATATGTATGTGTACAGGGTCTTCCAAAACATTTTCGATATTATGTAGACCCTTGTAGAGGACGTCAAAGCAAATATTTTCTTCAGATGAAACATGGTCTCGGAGAAGTCTTGCTTCGGAGTGAGACTGAGATTACTAAACTTCGTGTCACTGGTGTTATTGTTCGACATATGACCACAACATTATGCGAGACAACCAGTGCTTCTATAGAGAAACTAAGCACACCGTCGTGTTTGTGAATTGCGCAATGGTCGTTTAGTAGAGGAATTGCGAAAAGTTAAGTTCAATTATGAAACTTCACGTCCAATACTTCCAAATTATAACCTTACGACCACTGAAGAACACTCAAGCATAACAAATGCATCGCTAGAGGAGATTTTGGCCTTGAATATCAAGTGCCTTCATAATATCCTGCACTACTACCTTACACTCACAAAAATCTGCTCGATGGGCACCTCGTGATTTGTCACATGACGAAAAAAGCACAAGCCTTTCTGGCTGGAGTATTTATAGTAAATTAACCAACTGATTTTATTTTATTATTCTTATACAAGGACCGGTTTTCTTTATCCACGAGACTCGTCACAGGTTATACGACTTCCTAATTTCCGGTGGCATGATATGTGATTGAATGAATGAGCAAAGAATTGAGTAACCTCAAGTTTCAACTGTTTGTTTATTGACATTTCTTGTAGATAATTGCACACATTAATTTCAAGCTCCATTAAGCACATAGCTTGTTCGGAGCCCCTTTTATGAATAACAATGTATAATTTATATATGCCATTTTCACCTATTTACAATATATTGCAACATGATTGTATTTTTATATCACTTTTAACCAGATACCAAAGTTTGAATTTGAGCAGGTACTTTGTCTGCCTAACGGAGGCCGGTACTTTGTTCCAGTAGGAGGCCCCAATGTTTCTGATTGATAGCCTTGACTGGTTGGAGTTGGCGTGTGACAGAGTAAGCAGGTTTGATGCGTTACCCCTTGTAGATATGGGTGTTGCTGATGTTGCCAGACCATATAAGTTTGGATGCACTCCAAGGAGTATACGCTTAATTTCAACTACGAGACAGTATTCTATAAGTTTTGGGAACGGCAAAATGTTAATTTTTTTGTAGTGCGGTTGCACTGAATCTCGCATCCAGAGGTCCAGAGTTGTTCTCAGTCTCGTTTTTGGAGTCGGTGAAGCGACCTGATAAGACGCATCTGTGTTAAGCCATAAACTTCTACAGCTTAGGTCAGGTGACTATGGACGTAGGCAAAATACATCGCCATCAGGCAGTTTTGGGGAAGAATTCGTCGAGCTCTGTATAGAGCTGCATTGCTGCCAGATATTTTCTTACGTATATGTGTGACATGCGCTTCAAAGGTCAGCTTTTCGTCCAACGTAACGCCTAGGAACTTCGTTTCCTTTAGAAGCGAAAGGGCTATGCCGTCGCACTGGAAACGGAGGGGATTAATCGTAACGGAACCCCGCGGGGAAAGGAATTGCATTACACCTGTTTTCCTCCAATTCATATAGAGACCGTTACTCCTGAACCATGATGATAACCTCTGAAGGTCCTCGCGGACCATAGCCTCTACCTCAGTTGGGGAGTTCCCGACGAATAGGGCGGTGGTATCGTCCGCAAACAAGGTCAACTTCGCATGTTTTGTTACGCTAAATATGTCGTTAATAAAGATGTTGAAGAGAAGTGGACCACCTATACTGCCCTGAGCCACTCCAACAGATATATTTCTTACATCCGAGATTGCATTGCCCACTTGAACAACTTGCCTCCTATTCGACATAAACGACCGCAGCCAAGACAAAAAAATATCATCCGCTCCATATCGAGTTAACTTTTTAATCAGAATATTTAAGTAGATCCGTAGAGTGAATTTTACTAGAGTAGTCTTTAAAAAAGTTGTTGGGGACGTTTAGTACTGATCGCGTTTACCACGATGTTTCTACGACGACAGTGAATATGTTGGCCAAACTGTATAATCTATGAAAGATTTTCGTACAATCCAGTTTTAGGCCGTGGCATACGCGTACGATTTGTACAAAAATTGATTTGATGACTTACAGTATAAGAAGGAGCCGTTCGAAAACACTTCAACAGTCGGTGAGATGTGTTAAATAATTTGAACAGAGCTTGCAGGTAAGGTAGACCAATTTTTGTTTTAATTTGATTTGAGAGGTTTCGGGAAATTAATGATACACATGCATCGCTGGCAGCTAGCGGTGAATGGTGTAATACCCATAGACGCACTAAAGCCTGAAATAATGGACTATAACTGATCGCACCAAACAATTTAAGCTACAAATTAGCGTGCAGATCATCATAATCAAATCAAGGAGGTGCACACGATTGCAGTCATTATCTGCAAGAGCAACATTTGTTATGAGCTATTACAAGTAAGCGAGTGCGTGAGTAGGAAAGTATATCTGACAAAGATATCGAAAGCCAGGTGTTGTTATCACACTGATCGAATGCTTTGACGGTCTGATTTCTTCATATTGTCGCTGTTTTTCCAAGGAATAAGAAAAACAAACACGAATGCAAAAAATAAAACAAGCTTGAATTATAGAATCAGTGACTTTATATCCTCCACTCATAATAAAAAAATAGTTGTGAACTAAATAGAAGTTAAAAGAGAAACGAACTAACAAGAAAAAAATAAATTAGTGGAGAACTACATGAAAGTTTAAAAGCTCGTGACTATTCAATGTATGAAACCAAGCTATTATTAACTAATAACGGTTAAAGCCTTTGAAAAAAAAAACATTTTAATCCGGAATCCGGAATTTTGCATAATCTGCTACACATTGGCGCCAAATAGGATGTGCGGGGCATTTTCGCGGTTCTCAATTCAAACAGCCAACAATCGAACGTCGTCTCCTACCGTTCGTCGCCCGTCAGTGTTATTGTTGTTGTTATGATGGGGAAATCGATGTTGCTCGTTTGCCCTCACTCATTGTCGGCTCACGTCCGATAGAGCGAGCGATTAGCACCGTTATGTTTGCGGTCGCCTCGCTCCTCTGACACTCACTATATCTTTCGAACGAACTCCCGGCAGCCAACGCGAAACCGCAGTTTTCTCCTCTCACCACCGTCAGCACACATTTCCTTTCTCCCGGGCTGTGCCCTTCTGTTTGACCGACCCGTTTTGTGTTGTTGTTGTTTTTTTTCTGGCGGCAGTGGCGGCGCATATTTGCTCACTTGAATGGATGATTGTGCCCTGATGAGTAATCTCTGAGTGTATGTATCTATCATCGACCAATCAACTATTGACTGGCCTGCATTCCCCATTTTTCCTCCAACGAGCAAACATGTGCGGCTGATGTATCGTTCTGTTGGTGTGTCAGCCGTCGTTGTCATCTGTTTCGTGGGTGTCGCAGTCGTCTGCTACCGTTAGCCTCGCCCCCGGGGTGCCGGCGGCGCAACCAACTCAACTTCTTGCCTCACCCTTTTTCGCACTCACCCCTTTGCTTCCTTCCTTCCTTCTCCCACGGCTGCGGCGGCTTCTGCTACGACCGTCTGTAGTTTGTTTGTTGACTGTTGTGTTGTTGCCAGCCGTGTTGCCATCATCAAGGTTCACCTCTGGGGACAGTCGAAAAATGTTGAAGCTGCTCTCGAGTGTGGCGGCCTCGTCGGGCCGGAACGCCCGCGGCCTACTCGCCGCCCGGGTTCAGGCCCGAGTCCAGGCGGGCCGTGTCGATCCTGGACGTCGGCCGCTGTCCAGCGTCGTCGTCGCAGCGCTCCACGACGCCGCTCCAGAACGGAACAGCGGGCGGCGCGTTCGGTTGTTGACGACAACGACGACAACGTCAACATCGTCACCCTCATGTGCGGTGGCGCCAGGTGCTCAACATCAACATCAACAACAGCAGCAACAGCAACAGCACCAACAGGATCTTCAGCTTCTGGAGCAGCACCACCGGCTAACATGGCCTCACCAGCATCTGGCCCGGCGCCTCTTCCACACGAGTCGGGTGGTGTTCAACGAGGTGCACACGATCAAGTGTCCCCAGCTGTCCGAGTCGCTGTCCGAGGGCGACATTCGGCTGGTGAAGGCGCCCGGCGATCAGGTGGCCGTCGACGACGTAATCGCCGAAATCGAGACCGACAAGACGTCGATCCCGATCCACTCGTCGGTCGCCGGTGTCATCGAGGCGTTCTGCGTCGAGGATGGCGCCACCGTGAAGCCGGGCCAGGACATCGTCCGGGTGCGTCTGGGCGCTTCGTCGGGAGGCGGAGCCGCGGCCCCAGCTGCGGCCGCCCCTGCCGCTCCAGAGCCGGCCACCTCTGCACCTCCACCTCCACCGCCTGCAGCTCCGGCTGGTGCGCCCGGTATGTTTCGGTGTGAAAATGGGAAGGGGAGGGGTTGTATCGCTCTTCGTGCGTATGTTGCTAAACCAACCAACGTTGGTTGGTTTAGCAACAAAAGCACGACAACAAAAAAATAACAACAACTACAACATGACATCAATAACGTCAGCAGGCATTTAAAAAATCTCGATGTGTCCATTCGACGTTCCGCTTTCCTCCCCCTGACCCTTCCTTCCCTTCTACAAAAGCCGCTTAACAATGACCTTAAGTTCGAATTGTTGTTTATGTCCTTAATTGCAGTCTGCTGTGACGACAATGATGGTGGTGGTAGTGGTGGGGATGATCGTGTTTCGGGTTGAGGAGGCTGCTTCTAGCTGCAGCATTTTTTTTAATCATTTTAAAAAATGCTTTAAAATGATATTATAACACCTTTGTTAGATATTTTATTAAGTTAAAAACGATAGAATTAGCGAGCCAGTGAGCTCACGGATAAGACTCCTGGGCAATCACTCGCATTATATCATTATACGGGCATGGCAGACAAGCCATTAACAACATCATCATTATGATCCCTCGCCTGGCCCGTGAAATCCCACCACATTACACAACGTGATGAAGACCACGCATGGCAATGTGGGTCTGAAGTGTCGGTTTGTACGCTGTGGAATCTTTCATTGGCGATTTAGCACGGCCCCGGTGGTGTAGAATGCTGGGTTAATGTCCGTTTTTTTTCTCCTCCTTCTGGGGTGTATAGTTTTTGTAACTCTTCTGAACCGCTTCTGCAGCCCTCAATGAAAAGCCTCTTATCAGCAAGGAAATCTACTAGCCTATTTCGGCTAGTTGTATGTAGCCGCTTGAGGTATGCTTTATGAGCCTTACTCGGTTCTTATGTCCCACCTTAGCTTAATGCCGTAGGCCAAGGCCATTAGGGCCAGTTTAATTCATAAAAGGTTTGTGGCGGCGTGTTTCAAACATCTGCTTTCCAATGCGGTCCGTAAGAAGTTACCCCGATGTTTTCTGTACCAGGTTAACATATTGGAAGTTATCCACAATTTCCAGCAGCTGCAAGCGCGTCATCAAGGCGGCCATTGTTTAACTTTAATCCCTTGTCGGTCACATAAGAATCATAATCTGTTCTCACCTCAAACCTGCTACTTTTACAAATAGCAGCTCGTCGATACAGAGAAGCACCTCTGCGCGAATGGATTCGCGCCCCTGAAAGAGCTGGGAAAGTCGCGTAGGAAGACAGAGAATAGTAGTTATTAAGTTGTCACCCTGGGCTACACGCGTCTCCTGTATGAACGGTTTACATGGAGCGCTCTTCCGCTTTTGTCTAGTCTAATAGTGATTCCGAGTATTCTAGACTATTTGTTTAAGTCTTTTTAATCTCCTTGATCCACAAACGCGGAAATTATTATTAGGCGATGAAATGGCTGTCTGCCAGTCAGCTATCGTGCCTGTAAAGGGTCGTATTGATATTTTTTCAGGCGACGGCTATAATCCTTCTATTACTATTATCATGGAAAGGCAATATTCGGCGGTATCCCGACACAAAGTAAATCTAGAGGAAGAAGCGATCGTGACGCTCAATGATGATGATGATGATGATGATGATGATTATTATTATTATTATTATTATTATTATTATTATTATTATTATTATTATTATTATTATTATTATCATTATTATTGTTAGTACTATCATTATGATTGGCATGGTCGAATGAGGAGACAAAGAAGAAAATGGCTTATTTACGTTACTCTTTGACGCGGTGGATGCCAAGTGCCGGCGCCGATCTAGTAGTGGATGGACAATATGACGCCGGACCAATCAATGGTCTAATCACAGCCAGTTGTTTCGTCCGTGTATTCGCCCTGCGGCGAGACAGACCAGTCGATCGGGCCATAGTAGATCCTACTGCTGTAATAATGCGCTACCATAATGCTACGCATGCTGTATTGCAGCCCGGCTGTGAAAGAAGCCGTTCTGGCCTTTAGATCCGTTATTGTTGTTATACGCACACATGGAAGTGGAACACACATACATACATACATGCATATATACATGCATACATATTGCCAGCACGTGGCGAGTTCGTCAATCGAGTGAGCTCCTAAAGCTAAACAGCAAAAGGCATATAGTACATTTAACACAATTACTTCTCGTCATGTATCTCGTTGAGCTTTTCTTTTCTTTTTTTTTATGGAGGAGGGTTAAATACTTTTACGTCTGTCTCGTTGAGCTGTCGAGTGTCAACTTAAGTGTCCTAGTTTCGTAACTCGTTATGTTCACGCACCTAACCGCAAAATCAACCACCACTCGACCTGTTGGTCGGAGCGGGCGAAACGAATGCGAGATAGAACTACGACGAATCAAGCAAGATCATCATAATAATAATACTTCTTATTGTTTAAATATGATTATGTTGTTGTTTGCTCGATAGGTCGTCAGTTTTACAACAAAACGGTGTGATGATGATAATGGTGGTGATGATGATACAATTGTTTGACCATACCACATTCTGGAGACTTACACAAACCCATCGTAAAAATGATCCATTTCTTTTTTTTTAGTAGTAGTAGTGTGTATACATACAACTGGTGTGTTGCTGGTGCTGCCTCTTCGAGACGATGTGTCGGCTGCTAGCCTCAACACCCAGTGATCTCTCCAGCCTCCCTTGCCTACCAGACTTAGCGTGTTAGTATTGTTGTTCATGTTGACGTTGAAGCATTTCCACGGCCAATATAAATGGCTCTTGAGACTGCCTGATGTCATTTCCAAGGCCTTCGGGGTCTTTGCGACGCCCTTTGGCTACCTGATAACGCTTGTCAACAGCAGCAGCAGCATAGGTTGTATGGGACAAATCAACACTGCCGAGATACCCAATGACACCAATCCCGAATAGCAGTCGCGATTGAAAACAGCAGTAATCCTCCTATCGTTGGCACTTTTCTCTTGCATTGGCTCGTTGATAAAGCCTGTATGAGCCTTGTATGACGAGCGATGTATACTCCGTCGGCTGCTTTCGTTGCTTTGTTTGCTCCTATTTCAGCTTGTTACCTTTTAAGAAAGTGAATTGTTTTCACCTGCCCGTTATATATATATATATATATACATTCAGCAGCTGTTTTATGCAGGGATGCTTTGTCAGCCTTATAGAAAGTTGTTGATGGACGGCGTTTACAGACGTTCTGCGTGCTACCGGAGAATACAGCTAGAGCAATACTATATGGTACGTTCTGTGGAAGGAAATAGTATTATAATATTCCCTAATGAATGTGTTCTGTGAAGGGAGCATCGCATCATAGACCTGCTACTGTAGCCTAAGCGGATCTGCTCTCTGCTTAATCTATTTGCGACGGGAGAAAGTAACCTCAATTCGATGACGTGCTCTCTGTAGGATGGAGGCTTCTTCTCCATTCCCGCTTTCTCGCACGCGCTCTCTCTCTCTCTCCCTCTCTCTCTCTCTTCCATTACTACAACACAGAGGGTGGGGTAATGTTTAGGGCCTGCTGGCGTCAGAGGGTTACAGACAGATCAGTTACAGCTGCTCACGTTGGATGAGCACGTAAGGACGCGCCTAGTGACTAGGAGGGCCTAATGAGATCTGATTCGCGTTCGTTCACCATAAGCTCATCTCATCATATGTTCATGTTGTTGTTTCATGGATGGCGTCATCGGATGTCGCACGTCATCTTCTTCGTTTGCAGAACCAAGTGGGGCGCAGTCGGGAGAGGTGCGCACGGTGAAGTGCCCGCAGCTGTCTGAGTCGCTCTCCGAGGGCGATATCCGCCTGGTGAAGGCGCCCGGCGACAAGGTTGCCGTCGATGACGTAGTCGCCGAGGTCGAGACCGACAAGACCGCGATTCCTATTAACGCGCCCGTCGCCGGCGTTATCGAAGCGTTCTGCGTCGAAGATGGGTCGACAGTCAAACCCGGCCAGGATATCGTCAAGATTCGTGTCGGAGGTTCGGGTGGAGCCGCACCTGCTCCTGCCGTATCGGCCGCCGCTCCCGGTATGTTCCGTCAAAAAAGATAGATAGATATTTGCAAAATTTCGCTCAGCAACTTTTTGAAGACAAGCCTAACAATCTTTTGAAGCTCATATCAGCAATCGGACCGATTATTGCACTGCGTTATTACGATTATTAGGATGGGATGGTTGACGTTCTACAGGGAGCAAGTGGTCGTCGAGCTCGGTGGCGTGGTGGCTTAAGTCTGCGCCTCGCAGCCGGACGAGACACATGGGTGCGCGGATTCGAGCTCCACCGTTGCTCCACATTTATATTTATGGGGGTCGTCCATCTATGAAGCAATGTGAAAAAACAGTTCCGTGGACGTTCAATCTTGGCTGAGGGTCAGCCCGAAAATTTTACTAGGGAGCAAGTGGTCGCGGAATCGGTCCACGACTTATGACAAATCGAATGTCGAATTTTAGGAATGACAAATCGAAGTGTCGAAATCAAGTCCACGACTCATGACATTAGAGGCGGGCGTGCGTCACCATTACGCCTACTCGCCTATAATATGATAGTAAGTGACTTCTATTTCTGACGACGTACAATGGTAACGGCCACCATTTGTTGTCGGTTGTCAATGCGGGCAAAGTGGACAGGGCTACTACAACAACATTGTTGCTCGATTACACGCGGCGTGCAGCCAGATGAATACGCCAGAGAGTTATAACATCCCAGACGTATGTGTGTACATATAGTGAACAACTGTCTCATCTCGATGGCGCTCCCCATTGCCTCGCGAAGAGCGATTGGCTAATCAACCACAACACACGATGGTGGAAAAAGCCGAGCAGGTTGCGCATGAAAAGAATACCACACTATTGAATGTGGTGTTATGCGAGCCAGTGCCATATATCGTCTGTTTGACTGACGCGTTCTTGCATCGAACGAATGACGCAATGGTACGAATTTAACGAACATGATCCACTCGGAGAGGTTGACCCGATACCTTTATTGAATTAGATCTAGAGCGGGCATTTCTATACTACTAATAGGATCTATGAATCTAGACGAAATAGATGATCGAAAGTGTACGATCTTCGTATGGACAAGCCATCGTCTACTGGTCTCCGTGTAGAGGACTCATTTCCTATTTCATCAGACGTAGCTTGCGACCATTGTTGTTGCTGCTGCTGCTGTTGTTGTTATTGCTGTTGTTGGAGTCTTGCTGCCGGCACAATGATGGTGGCCATTGGTCATTCTATGTCATTCCACTATCCAGATTCAAAGCATACTGTTGCTGCTGCTGCTGCTGGAGAGTAGTAATGGTCCCCGCTGAGCACGTTCGAACGATTCGTCTTACGATTCGTTCGCCTTCGATCACAATTAACAAATTCATCGCCATAGTACGGCGCGCCTACGGTAATTCTGTGTCGTGAAGAGTTTTTTGTTGTTGTTGGAGAGCCACCTAGCAGTGAAATGTCCTGAGCTGTCCGAGTCGCATTTTAGCAAAGCGCTTATCACAGCCACTATTTGACCACCGGCGCCTAATGATGGCAGTACAGGGTGTTCAGCCTAGCATAACCGCATGTCTGCACTGGCTCTTCCGCCGACTCTACGCAAGGACCAGCTTGATGCTTTGATGCTTACTGCTTTAATCAGGAGAAAAGACAATGTTGCCGATTTTGTTGATGCTTTTTTGATCAGCTGCTGCTGCGGTTGGTGTTCCTGGCGTTGTTGTCGAGAAGCTACTGGTTGAACGGCATAGTTTCGTTGCCAATGTCGTTGTTTGTCGGTCTTGTTGAGCCAAGTGTTGTTCTTCCGCTGCAGGGCGGCACAGGCAGCGCCGAACGCGTATGTAAGCGCGCGGCCAAAGAGATCAGCCAACCAACGAGCTAAAACCTTCCCTCTGTGTCCGTCTTGCACTTGGGGCGGGCGACGAACAAGTGAATGTGCGCCGCAAAGATTCGCAGTTGGTTGTTAGCAGGTCGCCTAGGATATACTTTATTACTGCTCGTCTGTAGTTCACTGACCTGCAGCAAACGGGTTCTTCTAACAAGTCATATATATATATATATATATATATATGCGGAGCAAGATGGCTTAGTGGCAAAGTTTTTGCCTTGCATTCGGCAGACCTGGGTTCGAGACCCAGATCGGCCAGTCTTAAATTGGTTCTCATGGTTTCCAATTTAGACAAGGTGAATGCCGGAGTCGACTCAAAATCAGCCATGCCACGAAAAAACGTACACAAGCATTAACCTTACAAAACGAAAATATATATATTTTTTAATGTATATATTTAAACGAGTGTGTGGTAGCTTCGGGTCAAAACATACACGACCCTGCATCCTCAGTTTGTAGTCTTCTAACAATTTCTTACGAATTTGTCATACCTGCATTCGTGATACTGGTGGCAGAAGTTGATCCTGTCAAACACTACAGATCCCTTTCAAAGAAGTATATTTTCAGAGGAAAACAAAGCGGAATACATTACAATACAAATGCATGCTACTTCGATTGGTCCGTGTTCTAAGGCTCATTAAATAAGAACCGTGGTCTTGACGGCGCACTGAATGTGACGAACGCAATTTGACTTCTATCGAGAGCGCTTGTAATGAGTCTACTTTGCTCTGATGTCTGCATGGTCCTCAAGTTATCTGTTTCGTTGTTTCGGGCGCTGTTTGGATGGATATTTGTGCAACCTGTATATGCATTCGTAGTCAAGACGTAATCGCGCGTAGGCGTCGACGTTATAGGTTGGACAAGGACGGACGGTACGTCCTTTCCTTTTAGACCATTTGGTGGTATTTCGTCTAACCACACCGCGGTTCGGTTGGCGTTCGTTCGATGTGCTTCCTTTCAGCAGCACCCCCACCACCGGCCGCTGCTGCTGCGCCCACCCCAGCGGGCCCACCGAGTACCGCCACCCCACCGCCTGTACCGCCGAAGGCGTCGCAGCCCATGTCAGTGGCGGCGCCGAAGGACATCAAGAAGCCGGCGTTCGATATGCCCGCGGAAGCGGCGACGCCCGCCGCTGGCTCCCGGACCGAGACGCGTGTCAAGATGAACCGGATGCGGCAGCGAATCGCCGAACGCTTGAAGGATGCGCAAAACACGTACGCGATGCTGACGACGTTCAACGAGGTCGACATGACGAACATCACCGCGCTGCGCGCCAAGTACAAGGACAACTTCCAGAAGAAGCACGGCGTCAAGCTCGGCTTCATGTCGGCGTTCGTCAAGGCGTCGGCGTACGCGCTCCGCGACCAGCCGGTGGTGAACGCCGTCATCGACGGCAACGAGACGATCTACCGCGACTACGTCGACATCTCGGTGGCCGTCTCGACGCCGAAGGGCCTCGTCGTGCCGGTCATCCGCAACGTCGACCAGCTCGACTACGCCGGCATCGAGAAGACGATAGCGGCCCTCGGCGAGAAGGCTCGCACCGGCTCGCTGGCCATCGAGGACATGGACGGCGGCACGTTCACGATCTCGAACGGCGGCGTGTTCGGCTCGATGTTCGGGACGCCGATCATCAACCCGCCGCAGTCGGCCATCCTCGGCATGCACGCCATACAGCAGCGCGCTGTCGTCATCAACAACGAGATCAAGATTCGGCCAATGATGTACATCTGTCTGACGTATGACCACCGGCTGATCGACGGAAGGGAGGCTGTCACCTTCCTCAAGAAGATTAAGGAGGCTGTTGAAGAGCCGGCCTGCATGTTCCTTGCTGTCTAACCTCTCTCGCTCTCTCTCTCGAAGAGGCTCGACTCGCCATGTCTTTATGACTAACAACTAGGCAACGACAAAAATAGAAAGAGATAGAAATGGAGAGAGAGAAAGAGATATAGCGAAATAGGATGAAATGTTAAAGTTATGCACGCTTGGAGTTATGATGACGACAGTAAGACGCCGCTTATCTAGACGTAGTCGTCGAAAAGAAACTGCCAATAATGGTCTGGCTGCGTGAAAAGCAGAAATGAAGCGAAAGTAGGCGCGCACAAACCACGTGCATGGGAGAGAGATGACCGTTCTCACTCTACAGGGATGTTTCGCGAAATTTTGCGGGGGAAAAAGCCTGCTCCAGAGCTCTTGACTAGAGCTGCAGAGACAACCACCGTTTTTATGATGCCCGATTTAGATGAGGGTGAGCTGATGGGAGATGGCTAAGGAAATCCGCGTAAGCTTTTACTTTAATCGACCTTAAAAAGTATGTTAGTTGTTAGACCGGTGAAATAAACATAATCAGTAACAACGACGAAGAGAAGACTCGATCTACCTACCTACCTACTGGTCTAGCGCCGGTTTGTGAACGAGTTTTGAAAATTTGAATACAACGTAAACTCCCATTTAGGAGTATAGACCTTGCGATAATAGTTATAATGACATTAATATATTTACATATTTATATATGTAATAAAGGTAGACATTTCTGTTTTGGTACTTAAACCCACCAATGTATATACAAAATAAATTATAAATACCTTTATCTAATAAACGACCTATTTCGCAGTCACTGGCAAATGTCGACAAAGTGTTCTTGCTCAGCGAAAGTACAACCACAAGAAGTTGCTGAAAGTTCTATAGTTTTTAATTAGTTCACTGATTGTACCATTAAACGATTCGTATCGTGGAAAAAAATCAAACGCAGAATCCAAGTGCGTCGAATTGAAGTGAGGGTTCATTTTATTTGTTATAATACGTGTAACATATAGACGCCTAACAGGTTTGAACACAAGAAACGAATACCCACACCTGTAATCGAGCCTGCAATCGACTACACCAGAGGCTAGGAACGCATTGCGCACTAACTACCCGAAAGGCTACACTGGAGGGTTTGCTTAAGTGCGGGTGTCAAGGAGAGAACAAATGAAACGGCCAATCTCAGTTCTAGGCTTCTGGGTAATAAATTCCATATTACCAAAGTAGACTGTCATCAACCAGTGGTCGCACTGTACAGTCTTACTGGATAGACATACGCATGCGCTTCTACATATACCCAAAGCACACAAGGGTAGGTTAATTGTAAATAGAAGACAATAGTGTAGCATCAATAACTCCATTACCCTTCTGAGACTGTTTTTAGTGTTTGTACGTATATTGTGGCTTCGCTACGGTGGTACGGCGTGGTGGTACTATGGTACGGCGGCGTTGTTGCTCAGAATACGAAGCGTCCACTGGCAGGAGGAGCTTGTGATTGTAAAGCGTGCTCATTTCGGGAATGCCTACACACCATTGTCGACGTCAATCACCGAGAGAGCGAGGAGAAACAATAATGGTGGCGTGACATAACTCGGCGTGTCTTAGCGTGCAACAACTGCAGAGGCCACGACCAAGCCTTACGTAGATGACGTGGACGAGACGGATAGCGATCGCTCGATTGTGCCGTTTGGTCCTATCGTCAAACTCTTCCACCAGAACAGCAGTCGGCGTTACGATTATCGCCACAATCACCAACGATAGACACTTTGTCTGGCAGCCCTTTGTCCTTGCTTTCCCGTCTGGATCATGATAGTGGCCGGAAGGCGGACTTGCTGATTCAGTGACGGTGGTGGTTAGTTGTTTAGGACAATGTTCGCGTTCAAGTAAGAACAAGAGGAAGAGAGCTAGAGAGGGAGAGAGAAACCGTAATCGTCTGATAGAAAGTCAATTGCATCTGCTTACAAGATTTTTACTAGAAAACGACTAGGAGTAATCGCGACAAACTGGCTGCGCTGGTTTTCAAGTTTCTTAGCCTACTGACTAGAAGGCTTTTAGTGCCATTTAGCGTGGATGTGTCTCTGGTTGCAATGCACGTTTTTGACACGCATTATACGAGCGGGGACATGGCATAACATCTATTTATAATGTTATTATTAATGAGCTATATATATATATATATATATATATATATATATATTAAGTGTTAATAGTACAGTGATGGTTTAATAAACGTTTTGTGCAATACATAGAACAATGCATGCGGATAAGATATATTTTCCTTAGTTGTACCCTTCGCGGGTCTCGCCAAATGGACTTGCTTGGATGTCCGTGCGTATGCTGTCTACTGTACACCAATTGACGTTTGTTTTATAAATCCTGGTGATATAACTACATATATAACTTATTTGATTAACACGCATCTCACTCAAGACAGTTGTGGCTGCAATTATGAACAAACAAAAAATAGGAAAAGCTTTATATATATATACTACGGTAACTATCCACCCAAGGTGAGATCAAACGTGTCCATTCGACAGTTTTACGAATGGCTATGTGTTCACATTATACTTTAAGGTGTGCTACCTTATCAAGCATGTTTATTGAACATTACTACTGCGATTTTGCAATATTAGATTCCGTGCTTGTGCAGTTTCGCAATTTGTTACGTACACAACGTCATGTTACCGATGCGCTTTTGCGAGTCTATAGAATCGAACTCGTATGAAATGTGCAAATATATGTATATATATATATATATATATATATATAATACATATATATATATATTATATATATATATATATATATATATGTCACTCGTTTTTAAATTATTTTCTTTAATAGTTCCTAGGAAAAACCGTTCTTATCAAAAATTGTAACAATATGTTTGCCCGTCGGCGTCACTCAGAAGGAGCACCCAATGTCATCGAGCAATATTACGAAGATTAAAATTGTATTTCTACAATACAACGTTTTATTTCAGGCAGATGTGAATATACACCTCACAGTGCGTGGTTCCGTGTGTCATGCATGCGTACCACGAACACCCCTTTTTATTATGAAAAAAAAACGTTGTTATTCTCTTCTACTCTCAAGTTGTCCAACTCTATTCTGTGTGTGTGTGTGTACTTAGTATGCCAACTGTTTTGATACTTTTCCGGTGACAGTAGTGTAAGTCATAATGTACTGGAGGTGTCATTCATTCAATAATCTCACTAAATATGGACTCTCTGCAGCTAAGAATGGTTGCTTGTTGCGTCAGTATCACATCCTTTTTAGGCTGAGTGATGAATGGTTCCATGGTGCGAGTTCTATCCTGATACACAGTCAAAAGACTGTCTGCGCAAGAAGAAGTTCTCGTATGGCTTCATGTTCTGTCCGCATATGTGTTCTTCTTCTTTTTCTGTGTTTCACACCGATCTTCTAAGCACTCCCTGCAATACAATTTGCTGACGTGGGGGCGAAAGTCATAACGGATAAATACCAACCCAATAATAAGAAAAAAAAAAAATTCAACACAGAGGTGAAGTGTGTATGTTGTCGTGCAGCAAAGTATGGTTAGTGGCGAGATGCCTCGTATCGCGGTTGTTCGTTGTTGTCTGGCCTCACCTCTCAGGATGGCCTCCCTCCCGTTGGGCCCGGCCTCTTTCCGCAACGGCCATCGGGCCGGGGACGGGAGTGCGCGGGAGACAGCGACGCTCTTCGTGTCCTTTTTTGTTTGAGCTCGCGCGCCGACTCGAACTGAAGCCATGGCCCTCCGCCTCTAACGTTCGGAATTCGGAACGCTGCGCCACCCGCCGCTCGAACCGGACCTATTATTACCTATTACGGTCGGCTGCTGGACGTTCTTCTTACTAAGTAAGCTCGTAATAGCCGTTCTACTTCGTTGTCCTTGCTGTCTCGAGATTACTGTAGACGCGTATCCTCACGGACGATAAAGAATGCCGCGTCGCGGGCCGCGTGAGGACAAGAACAAGTACCAACAAGACGTCATAACGAGAGCAGCACCGCAGAATGTTTCCGGAAATAGAACAGCCCTTTTTGCAGTGGAAATAATCGGGACCAGAAGCGTTGACTTCAGGATGAAAACGCCTTTATCTGTGATTGCTTTTGAAGTGGCAACCCGGCGGAGCAACAGAAACAAGCAATGCTGTAGCTCCTGTCTAGGCAGTAGGATCACGACTTCATTCTTCTCAGCAGGATCATCTCACGGTGGGGTCTTGGTGAGGGTCTCACCGAGAGTGAACACCATGGCCGAAACCGTGGTAGGTTTACTCTTTGAGTTGTCAAGGACGGTCTTGTGCCTGATTGTGTCTCCCCAATTTCGTATTGAAGTTTGATTTTGTTCTTTGCAAATTGTCTTGTCTGTACTGTAGAACCACCCGCAACAATTGTTTGATCGCGGCAGTCCTACAATTCGCCTTTCGAAATGGGCTCTACACAATGTCACACAAGCGCTCTACACTTTTCTGATGAATTGTTTAGATCTTGGCGTTTACTAAACACAATCTTCCAGTCGTTGACAATAAAACATGAATATTCTTCGAACTTTAAATATCTCAAAAAATTAAAGCAATAACCTGAAAAATATAGAAAAGCTCTATCTAACGCTTATTAAATCTCTTGTACAGCAGCGCAAGTAATAAAAAAATCATATTTATGCATGTGTCCTTGAACGGCCACATATCACATATTTATATATATATATAGACTCTGTTGTTTATAGGAGAATCTACGTGAGTGCATCCGCTCGCTTAACGTGAAAAGGATGCGCCATACCATTGACGAACTGCCACAAGGAAGCTACCAGGTTAGACATTTAAAAGCAACTAATGGCATAACAACAATCAGACATGTACTGATACGTGATACCGTATAATTTATTCATATGCCGCATATGTTGACAGAAGCATGTCGGTTAATTGATGAGTGGTTGTAACCATGCTTATCGTAATATATATATATATATATATATATATATTTATATATAAACAAATCGTACCTTCAAGCCTAATCGAATCTTGCTTTCTTCATTGTTCGCCTAGGATTTCGGCTTGCTCGAGGAGGTGTGCCGGCTTAAGGATACACCTACCAACTCAACGATCATACGTGACTTTATCTTCATGTTGGTGGATTTTGGTGTCGATCCCAACTCGGGTCCTTGGTCGCAACAGCAACGACAACAACAGAACGTCCATTATCAGCCACCTTTGGCTGAAGCGATTTATAATCGTAATGTAACAGCGCTTCGAACGCTATTGCAATGCTCTACGGACCTCTTACAGCTCAAAGAGGTCTGCGACAAAGGCATTTGCAATACTAATAAGTCTAGATAAAACCTGTTTTATAAAGGCAATTACTTTATTTAAGTGTGTTCTTAAATGTTCACTCATCGTCTATCACTCATAACCGTGGTTTTCTTCTCTGTAATGTTTTTTAAGCAGCAAAACCAAGCCATAGAAGCGCATGGAATAGAAACTAAATGTACGGTAGCATGATGTTAAATGCCGACAACACTTTGAAGTAGCCTTTAAGGTCCCGATACTGAAAGACGTCCAGTAATGATGTAGAGATAAATACAAAATTGATGTATTTGTAAGAAACGTGCTTACCCGTTCCCCGCCATTTGAAAAAACTAGATACGCAGTCGTTGTGACAAATCAAGTGTTGCACGTCCGGACTATCCGACTCGGTCTTTCTTATCAGGTATTATAAAAATGTTAATAGTTTAAGTATACAATGCGATGCATTTTTATATAATTGATTGCTAGAATAATAAGCATACGCATTAACTCCTCCCTAATTAAAACAATGAAAAAAAATAGTACTGGAGGCACAAAAGCTACATACGGAGCACCATATTTGCACCTTTCCGTGATTTTTTGCATAGCCCTATAGCAGAATACAGAGTCGTATATATATATATATATATAGCTATTCCTCCCAGCTACCCCTTCGATACTTTTATGAGTATACTTTTTATGTAAGCTGTATTTATGCGTTGTTTTTGTTTTGCAGATAAGGGCTGCATCGTTAACTTCTGAAATGAGAGCTATCATTCGTCAATTCCAGCCCGGAATGTGGATTGCCGTACACAGCGGAAATATCGCCGACGTACGAAGGTAAGTGCAGCTGTATTGATTAGATGCATCAGCTGCGCACTGGTTGATTTAATAAACGGATAAACGACGTGATTTTTTTAACAAAACGCACTCCATTGCCAGGGATCACAAATTATTATGCAAGTCCCCTGACAGTAATCAACAGGCGAACGGGCGAAAGCTAGGTTTGTGTCATGTGGAGTAATCTATTAGCTGGATTGAATGCGCATTTCAATAGCAGAGTCGTATCAGAAACTTGCGAAAAAGTGTCAGCCTATCCATATTTCGGCATAAAACACAGAGAGCCGTTGCCACTATATAGTCTTGGTATCAGAACCAGTGGGTTTGGCTCAATAGTCGGTCAACGCCGTAGAGAATCTTGGCTAGTACCGTTGGTTAGTGTCAACGCGGTACGCACTTGGGGGTTGTTGTTAAAATTAGAAGATTTGGGGAGAAGTTATAAGCATCATATGTGATTAGATGATGTGTGCATGTGAATATGTTTTCCATTTAAGAGCAATATTTTCTAGAATAGATACCAAAAATATTGACATACCGCATCACAGTACTATGACAATATATTTTGAGGCACGATAATTTGGTTAGGCACGATAACAGGCTCCGTAGAGTAGAAAATAATTATCACCAGAAAATCCCTGGGGACTAGGCTCTCCGAAGAATGTTAATATTGATTATTTATACAATTGTAAATAGGGGGTACTTATATACAAGACATTTTTTGTCCGAATGCCTTATTCAAGAGCAATTCCTTAAACATTTACTTTTGCACAAAACGTCTAGTGTCATTATGTTCTTCCGTTATAGAGTTATAAGAAAGTAGTAGTTTTATAAAGACGCCACAACCACAGTTTCCACACTGCGGAATAATTCATAATTTTGTTGAATTTCGGTGTGAGTGCCTTCTGGTTGATTGTTTACTTTTCGACCAGCAGATTTTACTTAGTGAATTAGAAGAGGTATCTTAGCCTCTCCTTATCCACTGCATATCTGGGCATTGTGCTCAGTCGCAAGATGAAATGGTATTGGTAAATTATATGTGTTGAGGCTATCTAGCCAATTGAGAAGACTTATTTAAAATAGCGCATAATATCATTCCTTCTGGCATTAGCTTCCCACTGATGCCTTTTTACAGCATATCCGCAAGGAGAACCGCAATTTTTAGTTGCCTTTTGTACCTCAAAAGTCTAGCTGCTAAAACGCTCTAGCGTGTTGGCTTCCGACTATCTGGAGTTCTCACCACAAAATAATTCGGATCTCTAAAACTGTATCAAGCCTTTGGCATAAACTAAAATAAATGTTTGCAAAACTAAATGCGGAGGAAACATTGCGTACATGACGTCTTGTTATTATGTATCTTAGCCAATTATTGTTCGCTTATTATCTTAGCCTAATTATTGTATTATGTACTACGACATGGCTCAAACAACAACGTGCTGGCATTAACGCATAGTGTTGTTTTCTAAGCCTCGACCTACCGCCAGCTACAGAACATTAAATGACAGATATACACATTTAAACGCCCGCCTCCTTGCATTGGCAGCCCCAATGATGCAGATTAACCCGTTCCGTTCAAAGATGATGTCTTCTTCCACGCCTCTTTTTTCATGGCGATTATATCAACCTTTAAACCTGTACTCGTAAGTGTTCAACCTCGCCTACTCCGAACCCCTCGGAGAGAACAAACCCGCACAGACGACATGGTAATTTGCAGCTCTTCCCTTAGAGACTTATAAATGCAGTTTCTGGCCTGTCACATTACCGCGCTGCCAATGACCTGGTAATCAACACGGAGGAAACGGAGGCTATATGGGTTACTCTGGATTTCTCTGCAAATTGGTATAGGTTTTTCTACCTGGGCGTTCTGCTTCTGTCTGGCTGACTCTCAGCCAATATTTCACGTTGGCCATGGAACTGCTTTCGCATTGCTTTGCAAGACGGACCCCATGCGTACAAATGTGCAGTGGCGGGGATTGAATCTGGAACACCTCACGGCTCTGCAGATCTCTCACCTCGATAAAGTTAGGGCCACTTTTCTCAAAAGCGCTCTCGGAAACGCGAGTATAATACAGCTCCAGCTTGCCGGCGATATACACTTCATCGAGGACTTGGTTCGCTGCATCCAGCCCACCGCGCTCTCCTTTTGTGGTATTGTTGTATTGTGTGCATTGTGTAAATTGACCGCAACGCGGGCGCAGTTGTGATCTGTTGCGGACTGGTCATTGTAAAGCTATTTTACTGTTAGCGATATTTTTATATTATTGTTTATTTTATAATTTGTTGTGGTTCATTTTTACTATGGATTTAAGTGCTATATGGCGGAGTCAATAAACCGCATTGTTAATTGAGTTGTTTAATTCTGTCTATTATTTGATAATTTCTTCATTCTTTGAAACAATTATTTGATATAGTAAATCAGAGAAACCCTCTTAATTTGGAATATTTGATCGTGTTTCAGATTAATAAATCTCTGGGTACGAATGGATTCAAGGTGGGTGAATACTTCAAACATAGGAAATACTGTTATGATTAATATAACCATAGTGATTATCGTGAATCACTATATATACATACATATATTTGTACTAAGTAACTATATATATTGTTTTTATACACAAACCTACACGTGTGCTCTTTGGTGTCGGTTACGATAAATGTGATAAATGCAATCGCTTTTTTTCTTAGACACGCCTTTTGATACCTCGTGGACTCTGATTGTGCTTGTCCTTTTTTTACTCATTGTTCTCTTTTTACCTCGCCAACACATTTAAACCTAGCTAGTTCGAACTCTAAGTTGTATATTTTACATAAGCAATGCAAGATCGCTCTCAGGAAAGCAAGTATTTCTGGCGCGCATTCGCAAGAGGCGGCAAGAACCGACAACAGTAAATGTGTACTTAGTTCTCTATCGAGCTAAATTAATTTAACCAATTGGAAATGTTTCAGTACGGGAAGAGCCTACTCGAATTGGCCGAGTCTCGGTAATGAGCAGATTATAAAGCTCATCACCGGCATTTACCCGACAATGGTACGCAACCTCATCTACTTGCCTTAGCTCAGTTGCTTGTTCTCAATTCTTGTTCTTTCCTTTCTGAAAGTTTAGTTTGCCAAGTATATCATAATCCCACAGGAATTTGTTTAGCCTCACTGCGTATGGGATTTTAGATCGAACCTGCTTCACCACAGAAGCAGGCATACTAAGGCCTCGACAGACTTCGTTTCGTCATTTCCATTGCGACATGTCTAGCAACAGCCCGTTGGTTACAATCCTACCCATTTGCGTTGTTAGCGTTGAGCGTGGTCACTAAGATTCTGTACGTTTTGTAAGTGAACTATAGCAGCAAAGAAGATGTTTGCTATATCATATATGATATATGGTGTTCCTTGTAGGATAATATTGTCTTTGTATAATCGGAAAACGTTATTGCATATATATATATATATATATCTATATATATATATATTATATATATATATTATGGACTGAAAGAACTAGGACCACACATTCACTTGTCCCGAACTGTGCGTATCGTGCCTGACTACTCTATAATCTCGTAATCTAACATGCGAAGAGTGATTCTATGATTTGTTGGCCAGAAACTGGTGCACCACGTGTTGGCCCGTGACGAGCATAAGGTGCGCATGACGCTGAGACGGCACGCGGACTCAACGGCGGCGAGAATAGGCGGCCCCACGTTGGTCTCAATCTGCGTCACCTCGCCGGCCAGGGGGCGACTGTCTTATACTACGCAATTCGGAACGGCGACGCCGCAATCGCCGGATTACTGGTCGAGGCTGGCGCCCAGCTGTTCACGCTGATGAGAGACGCCCAATCGGTGTGTGTGGGAAAAACTTCACTCAGTATAAGACGCCCGCCCGCAACAGCAGCAAAATGAGTAGAAGTCGCTGGCCGCACACCGGGCCGGACGATATCGTAAAGCAAGAAAACAAAGAGAAGCCAAACTCCTGTCACAAATTTGAAACCTACCCAAAACTAGGATTCTAGTACGCGTCGTAAGCCTTGCTGCACGATGGATTGCAGTTGATTCGCATATGTTGCTGTTGCTGTTTTGTATGATATGACGTTTTTTTATTTATCAATAATTGTAGTTTCTCGTTTGTGTTAGGGTCATGATCGTTATTGTTGTTGTTGTTCTGCTGCTGCTGCTGCTGCTTTGAACTGATGTCACTGCTACCGTCGGTAAACTAAAGATAATAGTAAACATTTTATTACGTGCAGGTGGAATGCCCGGTGCTGTTTACGGCTCTTGATGGCTCACTCAGCCTAGAGATGGTGGACGCTCTCATCTCAGAGACAGCTATGTGCGAGTCCATTCTTCGGCAACTGCTCTATAAGGTTCATACTGAATGAAATGCCTGCCTGACGATATCTCATACTATTCTGAGTACTACTCTGTATACACATATATTTTGTATCATGATTAAATAGATGGCTTTATGCTATTCGCGTGTGTAATTCAATATTAGCACTACCAACATGCTAGTTAACAAGTTGTCAACTCCTGGGAAAGGTTGTACACTAAATATGGCCACTTTTTCTTGTTGTATGTATTGCGTTATAATGGTAATTATAAGAGAAAACAATTTGTGCACGCATCTTATCACGAGTTCTTTATTCCTATTTTGTGCATCATAATTTGGTATACAGGCATAAACTTTTTTGAAAAAATTATTCATATATATATATATATATATAAACATTATTTCAAATTTATAACAATTGTACCTAAATGTTTATGTTTGTAGAGCCAGGGTTTGTTGGAGGTGGCTGTACGAAACCGTGTGCCACCGGACTCATTCGGCTTACTATTGGCTCGCGGTGGGCCTCTGCTCCTCATTCAGCGGAACTGTGTAAGTTTGACATTATAGCAGCAACAACAGCGACAAACACTGGCAGTAGTGATAGCAATCTCTTTGACTTTAGCATGGTGATTAGGCTGCACTCGAACACTTCCGCCAGAGGGATTCGTAAGTTGCGTCTCCGCAAAGGCTCTGTTGGCAATAACAGACCGCCACTGATGTTCGGTAGACGACTGATGGCGACTGTCGTGGATCGTACCACTCTGATTACGGGGCCTATAAGCAAGCAGACAGCAAAACGATCCCATATCAAAGTTCTCCTAGACAAATATCTAAAAACTAAAATAAATAAATAAAAAAAAAAAAAATATATATATATATATATATATATATATATAATATTTGTACAGAGAGACTGAAAACGCGAGGTAGATGTCTTGAAACACGTGCTTTAGTGTATAATAGTTTTAGGCAATTATGCAAAAATGCCCCTCATTATCGCATAATTCTTCCTAATTCGCTATTGTTTTTGT
>QVRM01001184.1:0-123608 GCA_003439945.1 Dermanyssus gallinae | reverse complement strand
AGGGCGCAACAGTTGCGCTGAGCTTTTGCATTTACCGCAGAAGCAGCTATAGTAGGATTGTTTAAATGAAGGGATTAACAGTCTTTGCAACAATTCTATTCCAGAAAACACCATTCCGCTAAGAGAAACATGCATTCATTACACAGGGTTTAATCATGTATGTTATGGTTCTCTCTCAAAAACGACTTCTGTCTAAATTTTGGCAAAAAGGGACTCCCGTAGTGCATCTGCAAGACCCCAGAATTATACCTACACTGAGGCGGCGTTCCCAGGGTTTGGCTTTTTGCTAATTTTGAACGATACCCTATAGATAACATATATGACGCGCGTTCCTTGCTAAAGCCGGACTATTTTTTAGAGGAAAAGTTTGAAATTGTTCAATCCACTTTTTATCTGCTTTTTAGCGATTGAGACGAAAGACATAAAGGATATAGCGCACTAGACACAGAATGGCGCTATTCGCCTTGCTAGTAGCGAAGTCACCGAAGATGTCTTGAGACATTCTGGAAACACGCCCACATTAAACTGATTGATTAGCGATTTGCAGTGTGATAGCGTTAAGGAAAATACGGGGTTCGGAACTCCATAGAATCAAATAGAAACAGTCAATTGGCTTTTGAAATGGGGGGGAGGGCATGGATGCAGTTTTAGCACTGATAGATGAAAAACAATCTGGGACAGGGGGAAGTGGTTTTTAGTGGGTATACACACGGAGAGGATAGAGTCCAATACTTTCCGCAGGTGTCGCGTCCCACACTACCCGCCAACAACTTCGGCGGGTATGCGTAAATGCATTTTCCACCCCCATAACACAAAGAAGATGAGAAACAATCACTAATTGCGTCCGCTAGCTTCTGGGCATATCGAGAAACGCGCTAAAAAATCTGTCGTCGCAGTCACTACAATTGGAAATCCGCAGAAGTTATTAGCTCTCACTCAACTAGTCAACCTAAAGATTGCACCGTCAGCTCCGTACGGAATTCAAATAATCTGAGAGAAGCTCTTCTTGCGAATGGCTACAATCGATATATAATCAAACCGGCACTCTTATGCTCGACACGCCTCCCTTTGTCGAAGAGATCCGCCAAATGTTTGGCCTTACAAAAGCTGAGTCCTACTGCGAGTCTACTGGCACCCATAAAGCAAGGCTCCAGGAAGTCTACCTGCTTTTGCCCACAAGCCCAGTCATGACCCAAAACTGAAAACGTTGAGTCGGAAATGTTGTAAACTTAGTGATAGGTCAAATCGACATTTTATTACTTGGTTTAAGCTTCGTGGGTTTCATCATGTTGTTTGCGAGACACAGGAATTTCACGAACCGAACGTAATATCGTAATTCTTAGGACGTATTATCCATGTAAACTATGTAAGGCTGTGTGCGACAGATATCATGTTGACCAGTGTGTCGAAATCGATTTGGTGCGCCCATTCTAAACTCAAATATGTAGCTAGATGATGTATTTTTAGCAAAATGCAGACATGTCTTCTATAGATAAAAGAATATGTTTACAAAACGATGCAAAATAAATGAAATTATTATTATTATTATTGTTAGGACAATACAATTGTGAGGTGTGCAAGTGTATCCTCGTTATTTCAAGGTTACCATCCAGCTTTCTCAGCCCATCGTACTTAATATCGACGCCTGCAAACTGCCAGTGAAAGCAGCTGCCTAGAAATTCGTCTTTGCGTATATCCCCGGTGTTTGCCAGTATTAATCATCTAAGTCTTTATACATTTCCTTGTACTTCTGCTGACCGGGCCCATTGTTTCCATTGCAATCGGCACAAAATTATATCTAGGCTCTAACTCTGTGTGTTTACGCCACTTTTCTTTTTCTGCGTGTCGGCAACCCATCCCGCTTCTGTCCCGCTGTGGCATAAATAAGACGGTGCGGGCCGTGCAGGAATTATTATTATATTTATTCTTTAATTTTAGCACTGATTCATTTGTATTGATCTAGTTATAACTATTTAATGTTAGCACTTTGGAGTGAACAATTGTCTCCGCGTAAACGTGTAGTCACGAGTTCTCTAACCCAGGATTAGCCCAGTTCGACAATGTGCCCCAAACAGATGCTGCGTTTTCTCGTTGAATGTCGAAGGACAGTCTCTGACACAAAAACTCCGATGCTCTCAAGTCTCCTGTGGAAAGGTTAAGACTTCTGCCCACGCGCTGAATCAATTTAAGTGTAAGCGGTCCTGTGTCTCCCATTGTTTCAAAAGCCAACGGACAAAAATGGTGCGGATAACCAACGCCAGAGTATTTTCTACATTTGTTAGCCTTTCCTAACCTGGACGCATGACCTGCCTGGTCCGCCCCTGCACCGACCATGGAAAGGGCTAATGAGTCGGTTACAGTTGCGTCCCAAACAAGCATGCGGCCACGCTCAAAGAGGGTTAGAGTAAGACCGTCAGGCCTTTTTCCATCGTCTCTGTAGGGCCCGGAGGTTCTAGTATACACGTAAAGCCAGCGGACCTCAATGCTCGACTGGAAGTGTCATTTAGAGCCGAGTGGCGTGCTCTTCGTCCCTCTCCGCAGCCTGAGTCAATGATGACACGATCGCGGGTCCTGCCATCATGACCGCGTCAGGCATACCTAAGCCGCCTAGAGAAACCGGAAGGATTACCCGATTCCTTGCCACAGCGGTACGTTGAATATTTAGTATCTTTTCTAAGTGTCTAAGCTAGGATCATTAGAAGGACCTTTCGAATATCGTCCAGTACTGTTGGGAGATCTCCGCCCAGAACGCCGTCATCCAGTACCAGGCATTAAGGGCGATCGCCAGTGCATACACCATCTCCTTGATACATAGACAGAAAAGTGAAGTACCCAGGAGATCGCCCTGCTGAAGACCTGTTTGCAATACCATCGTTTTATTGGGGCATAACTAGATGCGATGACTGACCGTACGCCAGATTCATCTGGTGAAACAGTAAAGGTACCCACGACTTGACGGATCGGAGTAGATGGTTTCTTTGAACGCTATTAAAAGCGTTTTGGAAATCCAGTTTGACCATCACCGTCGGCACTTTGCGCGACTGCAGGGATGCCCGGGCACTGTGTACTCCTACCTCTGTACCGCCAGAGGAAGCGAATCCAAGCTGGTGTTCGCCAAGAGCCGCTAAAACAGTGTCCTTATTATCCTGACAGCCGATTTTGGCCGCCAATCGGCGGAACGACGGAGGAGAACAGGCGATCGGCGCGTAATGATCCATCTTTCTTCTTTAGTGCAAAACATCCTTGCTCTGAAGATAAGTGGCATAAAACAGGATGGGGGCGAGCCCCATCTTAGCACATCAACATACTTTGGCAATGGCGTCAGCTAGTCGCTCAGCCGTACTGTCCATTGCACCAGACCACAGGTCTTGTAGTAGACGGGGTCTCATAAAATCCAAACCGGCAGCTGAACTCCGACTGAAGGTTTTTCATAGCGTTTCAGTACCTCGTCGCGCGAGGTTGAAGATGGCAGTGTGACCGCCGGGGCGTGGGCATGATTAGATTCCGAGGAGCATGTGGGTGTTTGAAGCGGAGTGCTTTCCGTATTTTCGTTTATTGGCGCTAGAGTATCTTCGGAGTCTCACCAATCTAGCTGCACCAGAGATATCGCCTTCCGACAGCTTGACCTTCACTCGCCTGGGGAGGTCGTCGTCGAGATATGCCTTAGATGCTGATCCCTCGTGCGCTATGTCCTTGAGCCTTTTACCCGCTGAAATTTAGCGTAAGTTCTTCCTAATTAAAACTGACAGGGACCGAGCGTCCTTGTCAAATCGAGGTAGCCGTAGCACGACCGGAAGGAGCGAAGGAGAACAAAGAGTACCAGGCGTAGAAAGTCGTTGTTCTTGGCAACGTTTGAGAAAACGTTGATAAATAATAATAATAATAATAATAATAATAATAATAATCATAATAATAATAATATTATTATTATTATTATTATTATTATTATTATTATTATGGTTTAGGAACACCCAGGTGGGGTAAAATTCTAAACATATACATCAGACACAACTAGTGTTTCCTATACGGCATTGAATCTTCTCTGATCTTGCTAGTTCAGCAATTGACTGAACTGCTGAACATGCTGCGACGTGGTATCTATCGCACTGGGCAGAGCACTTCATGCACCTGCAACCACTCCTGAGGATTGTGGAATTCTTCCGTGCTGCGTAACACGTGATTGAAACCCGTAGGCTGCAAACGCCGTAGTTAAATGTTCTGCTCTTGTATCCGGCTGCTTGTCAGGCCGTGCTTGTCATCGCTACAGTATTATATATTCCTGCATCGAGTTCCTTTAATTTTTCTATCCACTTCAAAGTATAGGCCTCATACGCTCTCGTCCTAGGTAAACCTCATCGAAATTGTAATTCCTGTGTCATTAAGTCCCCCCCTCTAAGATATCAACTATTTTATTCCTGAAAGAATTGGCTAACCCCAAAACCCGTTTCATAAAGGAAGATCTTAGCTCTATCTAGTAACTGCAAGTCTGTTTTTTTCTTTTTTAGATTTTTAGATTTATATTTTCGTAAGGTTATTGTATATATAAGTGATATACCGAATGTTGCTATTGGTTCTATTTAAATTTTAAAAAGAGCAGACGCGGTATGTATTGACAACATTTGCGGGTTTCTTTAATTGCTGCTGCCGTTCGAATTGCTTTCTTACTCTGCTTTCTATATGCCTTCGGAAACTGCTACCATTCGACGTTATAGTGACTCCCAGATAAGTAATTTATTTACAAAATGTAACCTCATGCCCCTGTCTCGAAAAACGTCGTCTTTGCTAATCGACCCCCTCGAAGAAACTTGACTGCTACTGTCTTTTGCAGTTTATGCTAAGCCCCATCTCGTCCATATAATCAATTATTCTTTCCAGTCCCTGTTTTACCCTAAATAGACTCCTGCCATAGATTGCAATGTCATGTGCATATAATAAAGAGTTTGCCCACTCTCGAGTCCATCCCTGTCTCACCCGTTAGGTAGCCCTCCCAATCGTACCGAAAAAAGCAACGCCTACTATGGCTCTCCTAAGGATGGCCCCTATGATTTTTAACAGCTAGTTCAAGATTTCAGTTTGTTGTTCTTCAGAGATGTATCTAAAATCATGCAGAAGATTACCGAAGGTCGATAGTAGAACGTGCTCAGAATACATACGCTGATATATGATTGATTGACCAATTGTTCGCTTGGCATGTATACCTAAATACACATGTCACCCTCTTATATCAGGGACGCTTAGAGCGGCAGCATATATTTTACCTACGCATCCATATAGTCCACGTGTACTTTAACCGTTCCCGCTTTTCCTTTTCATATACAGTAGCCAAACTCGATCTGGAACCCATCGCCAATAAATAAATATATATATATATATATATATATATAAATATATATATATATATATGCATACACACATATATTTATAATAATATATGCAGAGTGGCCTAAGCAGATTTTAGGGGATTGTAAAGCTCGTTGAAGCAAATGTTTTTTTCCAATGGAACATGGTCTCTGAGAGGTCTTGTTTGGAAGTGAGAGTGAACTAATAAAAGCGACGGGTTGTCTACTGAAGCCGGTTTCTGCGGCGACAGGTAAAAGCCAACGCGGAGTTACCTGCCCTTGTGCTTTTTACCGATGAAGCTTGCTTTACACAAAGGGCACATCACCGCGTATTAGGCAAGTAAGGACCCGTATATGATTCACCAGCGTAGACGCTAGAAACGTTTTTCCATGAATGTGTGGGCTGGCATGGTGAACAACTACTTCATAGGCCCACACATACTCCCTAACAGGTTAAATGGAGAAGCATACCCCGCGGAACGCGATGACACTTCAAGGTGACCTTCGAGAATCGGCGGATTGGCCGGGGCGCTCGGCCACAACCAGTCGTCCTAGTTAACAAGTCTGTCCCGTGGGGACTTGAAGGCTCTCGTGCACAAGATTCCGAAAGAGTCACGTGAATATCTGCTCACCAGGATGGATAACCTTCGCTGCTGAGGCCGTTCGAGCAATACCTGGCATATTTCAGGAGGCCCAACGAAATCTCTGCAGGCATCTGCAGGGCGCCTCCAAAATGTGTATAGTGTTCGCCGAGCAGCCACTGTGAGATGATAAATAGTTGTGTATACTTCTAGAGCTATTACAAGTGATTAATCTGATGAAGTGGGGAATCTATGCATGCACTCAGTCTCGCTATGCCTTCCGGAAACCCTCAATTATAGGACAGGCCCGCCATAGATTTGGTATCAAAGTGATTGTTATTAATGACGCAATCGTGTAATGTGTTAGTTTTAAGCGCTGTAAATGGTCATCAGATATCATTCTATCATTCGAATTTTGTAATTTCAGTCTCCCTCTAAAACAATACCTCTTAGAAACCAGGTTTCATTAGAAAAAATATTTGCTACAACGAGCTTTACATTCTTTATATCACTCTTGAAATCGTTTTATGCAACCCTCTATGTATATTTAATTGAAAGAAGTATTATGTATTCTGTAGACATAATCTGTCGACCATCTACCAATTGTAAGGTGAATAAATGAGCGAATTAATAAATATTTCTTTAAACATATTACCACAACAGGATGAATATGTATATATATATATATATATATGCACAAAGTCGGTACTTACGGCAACGCGGGTCTTTTAACGTCCCCGGAAGGTATCTGGCGCTTGGTATGAGGCATCGAGCGGATTGGAACTGAATGCGGTTAAGCGCGAGGCGTTGTTTCTCTCCGAGGATTCTACAAGACTTATGATTTGACCAAATGGCCTGGTAAGCTCAAGCGTGCATGCAATCGACTAAAACTAGTGAAATGGCGCAGAGGGTTATTCTTTCTGCTATGTTATCCCGTTCAGTCCTCACGTAAACTTACATTACACGAAGTGAACCTGGGCGACTGGGCTGTTAGGCCGCGTGAACCCAACTACGTAGCAGTGATAAAAACTGTGAAAGAGTTGCGCAATCTGAAGCTTCAACGTGACTACTAAGATACAGAGACTTACCTATCGGTATGAACAACTGGAGGCAACAGGCAGACTCTGCAATAGGAATAACACCTTCTCAGTATGAGCGGTTGGCTCCCGTGTTCTGGTGAAGCAGATTGACGGCTTAATCTGCTCGGATGATAATAACACTGCAAAAGCCCGCCAGAGAGCGCAGTGTTAGCAAAAGCCGCCGGGGCCCGGCTGCGCGCTCTCCAAGTGCCCCACTGAGTACACTGGGTGTTTCACTAAGTAGCACTACGGGAAATAGGAGATCAGGCAAGTTTCTTTGGCAGAGGATATCAATCCATTGGTTGATCCAACAAGGCAACGTGACGGCGGTGGTAGGTTCGTTGGCGAAATGGGTCAGTTCTAGACCTACTCTAACCGGCTATTGATGCATAGGTGACGCGAACATACACTAGTGTCTACAAACTTAACGGCCGAGGTATTTAAAGAACTCTGCCAACAAGTTATGTCGGTTCACGCTATGAACATATATACGAGAGCGGACCGAGAGTGCTATTGTGTTCTTCAAATCCTTTCGGGGCTGACTCTCAGCCAAGATTTAACGTCCATGGGACTGCTTTTCGCATTGCTTCATAGACGGACCCCCATAAATACAAATGTGCAAAGGTGGGGCTCGAACCCGCGCACCTATGTGTCTCCTCCTCCGGTCGCGAGGCGCAGACGCATGCACCCACCACGCCACCGGGCTCGACATTGTTTTCGATCGACTCGAGTGTATCCTTCAATGCAGCTACTGCCAGCTCGCTGCAAGTTACGTACGCCAATTTGTTTCCTCCACTCTCACCTTTATAAAGGCGTATTTCGGAATCGAGTTAAGCTGTTCGTGCAAATTTGTATGCTCTTTCGAATTTGTTTAGCCATGGGAACAGAAAAAGTTGTACAGGGCAAGGTCTAGCGACAAGTCAGGTTGCCAAAAATAGCTATAAAATTTTTCGTCAGATAACCTAAAGTCAGTAACGATGTGTGCGTCTGTACGTTGTAGTGACATAAGGTCCAAGAGTTGTTTTGCCAAACCAGGTGGACGTTGATTGCTTTGTAGTAAGAAAAAACAACCAAAAAACATGGGTTCGAACATGGGTTACAGTCAAAATATAAAAAAAAATTGTCTGCGAGCATGTATTTAGTTAACCCTTCATGTAAATAAAACAATACAGTACAATTCGTAGCGCAGTGGCCTGATCAGGCTTCCCTGTGTAAACCGGAGGATTTTAGATCTACTTCTGAAAACTCACTATTAAATGCAAATTTTTGTTTTTTACAGTGAAGATAAGTAGTGAGTACGTTTAATGCCATCGTTCTCACCTTTCGAAGCGTTTTAAAAAAGCACAACAGGATTGCTGTGAGAAAAAATCACACGGAGTCATAGGCGAATAAAGGATTGTGAAAATATAAAAATACATTTTTAAATAAAATAGTCCGAAATCAGTGACGATGTTTTGTCAGTGTGTTATCATGATATGGGATCTAAAAGCTGTTTGCCAAGAGTTCAGGCCTCTTGCGTCGGTCGATCTCGCACACTCTTCTTTAAACTTAGCAGTATAATCCCTTGATAACCGTAGAACCAGGTCACAAACACTCGTGACAGACGATTTTTTTGTAGTCGAAAGAAACGGCTGAGTTAATTTTGGTTTTGGATCTGCTGTGCCTAATTTTCTTCGATTTTAGAAATGCAATCCTCCCCTTGGAAGCACCGCTGGGAGGATTAGGCTTTAGTATTGACATCAAACCATGTGTCTATGACTCGTCTCCCGTCATCACTTTTTGAAGCATCCCAGGGTCTTCTGCTACCGCCTGAAGTTTCAACTCGGACATTTCCCAACGGGCGTTCATAAGCTGGAAATTCAACATTCTTAGAACGAACTTTGCTGCCGATCTTCTGACGCAGATATTTATTTATGTGTAGCAAAAGAAACATTTGTGGTGCGCGAGCGTATACACGGGTTGCTTGGCGCATGGAAGATCCAGTTCACCTCTGACTACCGGTAAAAAGCCTGAACCAGAGGGTCATCTCGCAACTGCAGGCTAGGTTTAGATTCTAACGCGAGGCCAATCTTTAGGTTGATATCCTCCAAGTGAGTCGAGAAGGCTAAGCAGTTGATTTCCCCCCTGATAGATAGTTCAGCGCGGCAACGAGTCTTTGGACCCCTGCAGACAAATACGGAGGCATCAAGCCGAGAATCTATGAAAGCCCCGTGGACCTAGAGAAACCCAGCTGGTGAGACTCAGCAGCTAGGTTAGTAGTGTTTTTAGAGTCCTTCACTGCCAATTTTATGCAACCCTAAATATATATATATATATACCCGAATTTCGGGCAAGGCATGAGACACTTCGTTTCCATAAAATGTGCTAGCGGTTGCTAGCGAAGCGCATAATTTTATTAAGGTACTTCATAAGAATTAGTAAGCTCCTACCATAGTATTTGGGAGCGAACAGCGCAACAAAGAGAACAGTCTTTATCCTCTTACTTCTTATGTATACGATTGTGGCCGCATATCTGCACATCTACTGCGCTTGCACTCGGCAAAAGCGCAATAACCGTCAACACGAAAATCTTCAGGGCTAAATGAAGCTGCATTGTGCTCCTCGGAAGTGTGGCCGAACTGTCTAAGAGTTACCAGCGAGTTCAATGGGTTACCTATGAATCAGTTGCTTTTATAGCGCCAAACGAGAAGCGCTTCGGTAATTTTACGTTATGAGAGTGCGTGGAGTGTCGTGTTAATGATGAAACGCAGTTCTCTACCGCACGAGCCGTAGATAGACACACGCTTTTACAAAAGCGTGACCGAGCTGTAATTCTATATATATATATATATATATATATATATATATATATCGTAATTATAGCCCGCAATTTCACATAGCTAAAAGCCAAAAAGAGGTCGCTGCATGTTGCTTTTTGAATCTCGAACACGCACTCGGACATTTTGTATATTGCCATCGTTTTCTATACCCTAAGGATTGTGCTTATAGCGTCCGCTCAGCCTTTTTCAAGTACTGCAACACCTTAATGAAAATCGACTCCAAAAATGGCATGCAAATGTGAAAATTCTACTTTGACTTTTCATTCACGACGTTTATTATCACCTGTGTTAGGCACATCGTAAAAGTTGCGTTAACATAAGCATGCCAGTTCCGTATTGAAATATATATATATATACGTCTCCAACCCGGTGACAATCTTTTCTTCGTTGTCATCATGATACATTAATACACTATCGGGACCCCCGGGATTAGAGTGAGAGTCCCTATGTAATGGTGGCCACTTCTAGGCATGCTGCTCCGTGGTGCCTGGCGAAAAAGCTCGCGCACCTCCTGGCTGGTTAAACTAGGCTTCGTCCTTGACTTTGAACATCCTTAATGTAATAATAATTAAATTAAAGGTAATCAATAATAATTAAATTAAAGGTAATGAAACTGCTCGAAATAACGAAGACTTTCGCCCCAAGGCCACAAAAACACATAAGATTGCGAATTCGTTTGTGTCTCATAAAACGCTTTCGTTAGGTTTCAAAAGAGTTGCGAGACCAAATCTGTAAGTTCGCAAGCCTATCAAAATGTATACCGAAGCTGGTAGGCAAGTAGGGACACTAAGGGTGCAAACATTCAGCAAAAGTTGACCCCTTGAATGCGATGACGCGTTAAATGCTGATTTGACTAGTTGTGTTGACGGGTTTACGACAGGGAAATGAGGAAGAACGTAATTTTCCTGTTTTCCCGTTAGAAATGGTTCAACGTTTTTGTATGAACTTTTATATACGGAAAGCTCAATGTCAAGGGTATAGACTTGTCTAAGTGCTGGAATGGCACATAGCCATATGCACAGGGGCCTGCTTCCGCGTGACTACCGTGTTAATCTGAAAGCTTGCTCTGATCAACGTAAGTTTAGCAAGAATAACGACTAAATGCTGGATCTTGTTAAACGTTTTGTTTAAAGCTGTCGAAAAGCGCTTCTAAATTTGACTTGTTTTTAGTGAACTTCTTGCTCTCAATACCAGTATATTACAACTTCCGAAATCTTCGAATGAAATTCGAGTTAAAATCATACTGACCGAACGTGCATTTGATACGCTGGAGCTCACGATAAGGGCGCCAAACTTTGTTGGCAGCAAGATTAGCGAGTCTCGCGTCCTTGGAATCAGAGCTTCTCCCATGTAGACCAGAGTCAAATCAGCCGCAATAAAATGGAAGCCTAGTTTGGTAGGCCTGTCCGGGCGCTCTGCAGCGTCATCATTTAGCTCTTATTACGTGCACAAATAGCTGTTCAAAACCTTTCAGTTGAAGGCCAAAAAACGCGGCATACTTTGACGAAATATACGTGCGTTAAGACACAGTAATGTAGAACAAGCTATACGGTCACCTCCACCCCGTCACTCACAAGTTGAGCGTGTGTAGAGAGAAGTGCCTTGCCGACAACCATATATGCCTGATAAGCGCTGCGGCTGGGTGCAATGTGATGCGAGCTAGTTGTTCGCGTGTCGCAATTTTCCTTAACTAAAAAATGCGAATATCCGCAGACCTACAGGACAACTTTTAGACCAGATTATCGGAGGTGATAAAGGTGGTGAGGGTGGTAGTGGTACCAACAGAATCAATGTTGGTTTCTCGACTACCGACACTATCTGTGTCGGCAGTCAAGAAAAATAGTTACATAAGCAACATCGGGAAGTGACCTAACAGAACAGAGAGTATAACAACACGGCAAAATGCTCTGCATGTAGTTTCATGCTTTCTAGTATCATCACATAATTGTTGACTCCCTGTCTAATATTTGTTTGAGATGAGACACAACTGAGATCTTAGTGGCTTCTGGTAAATCGAATATGCTTGTGAATATGCCCATTACGATGACCTAGACTGCCGTATTTCTCTATAGGATAACGGACTCTCCTTCTTTTGCCTTCATGTAATTACGAGCATACCCTTTATCTTCAACGTGTGGCGGGACGTGCATAATATTGCCGGCTTCAAGCGATCTTCGATTTAGGTGTGCATGGCGTTGAGTTTGTCCTCCTATGATTGGATGATGTGGTACTCTGTTTGGTGCTCATCTCCTTTGATGGTAGCGGCTAGTGCACCATATCAGCTGCTATCGTACGTGTACAGCTGTTGACGCTTAAGCGATCCACGTATTTTTTTAATCTACGGATTCGAAATCATCACACACGAACAACGACGGTCAAACAACGGCGATCAGCTGAGATCACCCTCATAAGGAAAGTTCTGATGCATATATATATATATATATATATATATATATTTATATATATATATATATATATATATATATATATATATATATATATATATATATATATATGCACAAAGTCGGCACTTACGACAACGCGGGTCTCTTAACGTCCCCGGAAAGTATCTGGCGCTTGGTATGGGGCATCGAGCGGATTGGAACTGAATGCGGTTAAGCGCGAGGCGTTGTTTCTCTCCGAGGATTCTACCAGACTTATGATTTGACTAAATGGCCTGGTAAGCTCAAACGTGCATGCAATCGACTCAAACTAGTGAAACGGCGCAGAGGGTAATTCTTTACGCTATGTTCTCTCGTTCAGTCCCCACGTTAACTTACATTACACGAAGTGAACCTGGGCGACTGGGCTTTTAGGCCGCGTGAACCCAACTACGTAGCAGTGATAAAAACTGTGAAAGAGTTGCGCAACCTGAAGCTTCAACATGACTACCAAGATACAAAGACATACCTATCGGTATGAACAACTGGAGGCAACAGACAGACTCTGCAATAGGAATAACACCCTCTCAGTATGAGCGGTTGGCTTCCGTGTTCTGGTGAAGCAGATTGACGGCTTAATCTGCTCGGATGATAATAACACTGCAAAAGCCCGCCAGAGAGCGCAGTGTTAGCAAAAGTCGCCGGGGCCCGGCTGCGCGCTCTCTAAGTGCCCCACTGGGTACACTGGGTGCTTCACTACGAAGTAGCATTACGGGAAATAGGAGATCAGGCAAGTTTCTTTGGCAGAGGATATCAATCCATTGGTTGATTCAACAAGGCAACGTGACGGCGGTGGTAGGGTCGTTGGCGAAATAGGTCAGTTCTAGACCTACTCTAACCGGCTACTGATGCATAGGTGACGCGAACATACACTAGTGTCTACAAACTTAACGGCCGAGGTATTTAAACAACTCTGCCAACAAGTTATGTCGGTTCACGCTATGAACATATATACGAGAGCGGACCGAGAGTGCTATTGTGTTCTTCAAATCCTTTCGGGGCTGACTCTTAGCCAATATTTAACGTCCATGTAACTGCTTTTCGCATTGCTTCATAGACGGACCCCCATAAATACAAATGTGGGGCAACGGTGGGGCTCGAACCCGCGCACCTATGTGTCTCCTCCTCCGGTCGCGAGGCGCAGACGCATGCCACCACGCCACCGGGCTCGACATTGTTTTCGATCGACTCGAGTGTTTTCTTCAATGCAGCTACTGCCCGCTCGCTGCAAGTTACGTACGCCAATTTGTTTCCTCCACTCTCACCTTTATAGAGGAATCGAGTTAAGCTGTTTGTGCAAATTTGTATGCTCTTTCGAATTTGTTTAGCCATGGGAACAGAAAAAGTTGTACAGGGCAAGGTCTAGCAAAAAGTCAGGTTGCCAAAAAATAGCTATAAAATTTTTCGTCAGATAACCTAAAGTTAGTAACGATGTGTGCGTCTGTACGTTGATTGCTTTGTAGTAAGAAATAAACAACCAAAAAAACATGGGTTCGAACATGGATTACAGTCGAAATATAAAAAAAATTGTCTGCAAGTATGTATTTGGTTAACCCGTCATGTAAATAAAACAATACAGTACAATTCGTAGCGTAGTGGCCCGATCAGGCTTCCCTGTGTAAACCGGAGGATTTTAGATCTACTTCTGACAGTTCACTATTAAATGCACATTTTTGTTTTTTACAGCGAAGATAAGTAGTGAGTACGTTTAATGCCATCGTTCTCACCTTTCGAAACGTTTTAAAAAAGCACAACAGGATTGCTGTGGGAAAAAATCACACGGAGTCATAGGCGAATAGGGAATTGTGAAAATATAAAAATAAATTTTTGAATAAAATAGTCCGAAATCAGTGACGATGTTTTTGTCAGTGTGTTATCATGATATGGGATCTAAAAGCTGTTTGCCAAGAGTTCAGGCCTCTTGCATCGGTCGACCTCGCACAATCTTCTTTAAACTTAGCAGTATAATCCCTTGATAACCGTAGAACCAGGTCACAAACACTCGTGACAGACGATTTTCTTGTAGTCGAAAGAAACGGCTGAATTAATTTTGGTTTTGGATCTGCTGTGCCTAATTTTCTTCGATTTTAGAAATGCAATCCTCCCCTTGGAAGCACCGCTGGGAGGATTAGGCTTTAGTATTGACATCAAACCATGTGTCTATGACTCGTCTCCCGTCATCACTTTTTGAAGCATCCCAGGGTCTTCTGCTACCGCCTGAAGTTTCAACTCGGACATTTCCCAACGGGCGTTCATAAGCTGGAAATTCAACATTCTTAGAACGAACTTTGCTGCCGATCTTCTGACGCAGATATTTATTTATGTGTAGCAAAAGAAACATTTGTGGTGCGCGAGCGTATACACGGGTTGCTTGGCGCATGGAAGATCCAGTTCACCTCTGACTACCGGTAAAAAGCCTGAACCAGAGGGTCATCTCGCAACTGCAGGCTAGGTTTAGATTCTAACGCGAGGCCAATCTTTAGGTTGATATCCTCCAAGTGAGTCGAGAAGGCTAAGCAGTTGATTTCCTCCCTGATAGATAGTTCAGCGCGGCAACGAGTCTTTGGACCCCTGCAGACAAATACGGAGGCATCAAGCCGAGAATCTATGAAAGCCCCGTGGACCTAGAGAAACCCAGCTGGTGAGACTCAGTAGCTAGGTTAGTAGTGTTTTTAGAGTCCTTCACTGCCAATTTTATGAAAACTATATATATATATATATATACCCGAATTTCGGGCAAGGCATGAGACACTTCGTTTCCATAAAATGTGCTAGCGGTTGCTAGCGAGCGCATAATTTTATTAAGGTACTTCATAAGAATTAGTAAGCTCCTACCATAGTATTTGGGAGCGAACAGCGCAACAAAGAGAACAGTCTTTATCCTCTTACTTCTTATGTATACGATTGTGGCCGCATATCTGCACATCTACTGCGCTTGCACTCGGCAAAAGCGCAATAACCGTCAACACGAAAATCTTCAGGGCTAAATGAAGCTGCATTGTGCTCCTCGGAAGTGTGGCCGAACTGTCTAAGAGTTACCAGCGAGTTCAATGGGTTACCTATGAATCAGTTGCTTTTATAGCGCCAAACGAGAAGCGCTTCGGTAATTTTACGTTATGAGAGTGCGTGGAGTGTCGTGTTAATGATGAAACGCAGTTCTCTACTGCACGAGCCGTAGATAGACACACGCTTTTACAAAAGCGTGACCGAGCTGTAATTCTATATATATATATATATATATATATATATCGTAATTATAGCCCGCAATTTCACATAGCTAAAAGCCAAAAAGAGGTCGCTGCATGTTGCTTTTTGAATCTCGAACACGCACTCGGACATTTTGTATATTGCCATCGTTTTCTATACCCTAAGGATTGTGCTTATAGCGTCCGCTCAGCCTTTTTCAAGTACTGCAACACCTTAATGAAAATCGACTCCAAAAATGGCATGCAAATGTGAAAATTCTACTTTGACTTTTCATTCACGACGTTTATTATCACCTGTATTAGGCACATCGTAAAAGTTGCGTTAACATAAGCATGCCAGTTCCGTATTGAAATATATATATATATACGTCTCCAACCCGGTGACAATCTTTTCTTCGTTGTCATCATGATACAATAATACACTATCGGGACCCCCGGGATTAGAGTGAGAGTCCCTATGTAATGGTGGCCACTTCTAGGCATGCTGCTCCGTGGTGCCTGGCGAAAAAGCTCGCGCACCTCCTGGCTGGTTAAACTAGGCTTCGTCCTTGACTTTGAACATCCTTAATGTAATAATAATTAAATTAAAGGTAATCAATAATAATTAAATTAAAGGTAATGAAACTGCTCGAAATAACGAAGACTTTCGCCCCAAGGCCACAAAAACACATAAGATTGCGAATTCGTTTGTGTCTCATAAAACGCTTTCGTTAGGTTTCGAAAGAGTTGCGAGACCAAATCTGTAAGTTCGCAAGCCTATCAAAATGTATACCGAAGCTGGTAGGCAAGTAGGGACACTAAGGGTGCAAACATTCAGCAAAAGTTGACCCCTTGAATGCGATGACGCGTTAAATGCTGATTTGACTAGTTGTGTTGACGGGTTTACGACAGGGAAGTGAGGAAGAACGTAATTTTCCTGTTTTCCCGTTAGAAATGGTTCAACGTTTTTGTATGAACTTTTATATACGGAAAGCTCAATGTCAAGGGTATAGACTTGTCTAAGTGCTGGAATGGCACATAGCCATATGCACAGGGGCCTGCTTCCGCGTGACTACCGTGTTAATCTGAAAGCTTGCTCTGATCAACGTAAGTTTAGCAAGAATAACGACTAAATGCTGGATCTTGTTAAACGTTTTGTTTAAAGTTGTCGAAAAGCGCTTCTAAATTTGACTTGTTTTTAGTGAACTTCTTGCTCTCAATACCAGTATATTACAACTTCCGAAATCTTCGAATGAAATTCGAGTTAAAATCATACTGACCGAACGTGCATTTGATACGCTGGAGCTCACGATAAGGGCGCCAAACTTTGTTGGCAGCAAGATTAGCGAGTCTCGCGTCCTTGGAATCAGAGCTTCTCCCATGTAGACCAGAGTCAAATCAGCCGCAATAAAATGGAAGCCTAGTTTGGTAGGCCCGTCCGGGCGCTCTGCAGCGTCATCATTTAGCTCTTATTACGTGCACAAATAGCTGTTCAAAACCTTTCAGTTGAAGGCCAAAAAACGCGGCATACTTTGACGAAATATACGTGCGCTGAGACACAGTAATGTAGAACAAGCTATACGGTCACCTTCACCCCGTCACTCACAAGTTGAGCGTGTGTAGAGAGAAGTGCCTTGCCGACAACCATATATGCCTGATAAGCGTTGCGGCTGGGTGCAATGTGATGCGAGCTAGTTGTTCGCGTGTCGCAATTTTCCTCAACTAAAAAATGCGAATATCCGCAGACCTACAGGACAACTTTTAGACCAGATTATCGGAGGTGATAAAGGTGGTGAGGGTGGTAGTGGTACCAACAGAATCAATGTTGGTTTCTCGACTACCGACACTATCTGTGTCGGCAGTCAAGAAAAATAGTTACATAAGCAACATCGGGAAGTGACCTAACAGAACAGAGAGTATAACAACACGGCAAAATGCTCTGCATGTAGTTTCATGCTTTCTAATATCATCACATAATTGTTGACTCCCTGTCCAATATTTGTTTGAGATGAGACATAACTGAGATCTTAGTGGCTTCTGGTAAATTGAATATGCTTGTGAATATGCCCATTACGATGACCTAGACTGCCGTATTTCTCTATAGGATAACGGACTCTCCTTCTTTTGCCTTCATGTAATTACGAGCATACCCTTTATCTTCAACGTGTGGCGGGACGTGCATAATATTGCCGGCTTCAAGCGATCTTCGATTTAGGTGTGCATGGCGTTGAGTTTGTCCTCCTATGATTGGATGATGTGGTACTCTGTTTGGTGCTCATCTCCTTTGATGGTAGCGGCTAGTGCACCATATCAGCTGCTATCGTACGTGTACAGCTGTTGACGCTTAAGCGATCCACGTATTTTTTTAATCTACGGATTCGAAATCATCACACACGAACAACGACGGTCAAACAACGGCGATCAGCTGAGATCACCCTCATAAGGAAAGTTCTGATGCATATATATATATATATATATATATACGAGGTGTGTTCAATCGATATCGCGACTTTTGAATTTTCGCGGGTTACGTATATTCGAATTTCGATTTTTTGTGGCGTTATGTTGGTACTCATGTCTCTCACTTATGCCGACAAGCTCGGCCATTTTGAATGTTCACTTAATTGTTGACAGCTGCTTTGCTTGCACGTGTTTTGGATCGTCTTCGATTCTTACCTATTCAAAAAAATGGATCAAAGAACCTGTATCAAATTTTGTGTGAAAAACGAAATTAAGTGCGCGGATGCATTCCGAATGTTGACTGTGGCATACGGAGAAGCTACCTTGGACCGAAGCAACGTTTATCGGTGGTACAAAATGTTCTCAGAAGGCCGAGAAGATGTGAACGACGAAGAGCGTGCCGGACGCCCGAGCACTTCAACAACAGACGAAAAAATTAATGAAGTGGAGAAAATGGTATTGGCCAATCGTCGAATCACCGTTAGAGAAGTTGCTGAGGACCTAAACATATCGATTGGCTCGTGCCATTCGATTTTTATCAATGATTTGGGCATGAGACGGGTCGCCGCGAAATTCGTACCAAAATTGCTCAATTGCGACCAAAAACAGCATCGCATGAACATTGCTAATGAGATGTTGGACTCTGTCCGCGACGACCCAAATTTGCTCCAGAGGGTCATAACTGGTGACGAATCGTGGGTTTATGGTTATGACGTGGAAACCAAAGCTCAATCATCTCAATGGAAGCTGTCGCACGAACCAAGACCGAAAAAAGCGCGCCAAGTTCGGTCGAATGTGAAAGTTTTGCTGACAGTTTTCTTCGATTGCAGGGGCGTGGTGCATCATGAGTTCTTGCCACAGGGTAGAACGGTCAATAAGGAATATTACCTGCAAGTTATGCGCAATTTGCGCGAAGCAATCCGCCAGAAACGCCCGGATTTGTGGAAGAACAAAAATTGGCTTTTGCACCACGATAACGCCCCTGCTCACACATCGTTGCTTGTGCGCGAGTTTTTGGCCAAAAACAACACACTAATGATGCCGCAGCCACCGTATTCCCGAGATCTGGCCCCCTGTGACTTTTTCTTGTTCCCTAAACTGAAGAGGCCCATGAAAGGACGACGTTACGCTACGCTTGACGAGATAAAGACGGCATCGAAGGAGGAGCTGAACAAGATTAAAAAAAATGGTCTTTTGAAGTGCTTCGAAGATTGGAAAAACCGTTGGCATATAAGATAGTATATATATAAGATAATATATAATATGATATATAGATTATATCTATAATATATATATTATTATATATAATATATATAATATATATATATATATATTATATATATATATATATCTATATATGCACAAAGTCGGCACTTACGACAACGCGGGTCTTTAACGTCCCCGGAAAGTATCTGGCGCTTGGTATGAGGCATCGAGCGGATTGGAACTGAATGCGGTTAAGCGCGAGGCGTTGTTTCTCTCCGAGGATTCTACCAGACTTATGATTTGACTAATGGCCTGGTAAGCTCAAACGTGCACGCAATCGACTCAAACTAGTGAAACGGCGCAGAGGGTAATTCTTTACGCTATGTTCTCTCGTTCAGTTCCCCACGTTAACTTACTTACACGAAGTGAACCTGGCGACTGGGCTGTTAGGCCGCGTGAACCCAACTACGTAGCAGTGATAAAAACTGTGAAAGAGTTGCGCAACCTGAAGCTTCAACATGACTACCAAGATACAAAGACATACCTATCGGTATGAACAACTGGAGGCAACAGACAGACTCTGCAATAGGAATAACACCCTCTCAGTATGAGCGGTTGGCTTCCGTGTTCTGGTGAAGCAGATTGACGGCTTAATCTGCTCGGATGATAATAACACTGCAAAAGCCCGCCAGAGAGCGCAGTGTTAGCAAAAGTCGCCAGGGCCCGGCTGCGCGCTCTCTAAGTGCCCCACTGGGTACACTGGGTGCTTCACTACGAAGTAGCATTACGGGAAATAGGAGATCAGGCAAGTTTCTTTGGCAGAGGATATCAATCCATTGGTTGATTCAACAAGGCAACGTGACGGCGGTGGTAGGGTCGTTGGCGAAATAGGTCAGTTCTAGACCTACTCTAACCGGCTACTGATGCATAGGTGACGCGAACATACACTAGTGTCTACAAACTTAACGGCCGAGGTATTTAAACAACTCTGCCAACAAGTTATGTCGGTTCACGCTATGAACATATATACGAGAGCGGACCGAGAGTGCTATTGTGTTCTTCAAATCCTTTCGGGGCTGACTCTTAGCCAATATTTAACGTCCATGTAACTGCTTTTCGCATTGCTTCATAGACGGACCCCCAAATAATAAAATAATATACAAATGTGGGGCAACGGTGGGGCTCGAACCCGCGCACCTATGTGTCTCCTCCTCCGGTCGCGAGGCGCAGACGCATGCCACCACGCCACCGGGCTCGACATTGTTTTCGATCGACTCGAGTGTTTTCTTCAATGCAGCTACTGCCCGCTCGCTGCAAGTTACGTACGCCAATTTGTTTCCTCCACTCTCACCTTTATAGAGGAATCGAGTTAAGCTGTTTGTGCAAATTTGTATGCTCTTTCGAATTTGTTTAGCCATGGGAACAGAAAAAGTTGTACAGGGCAAGGTCTAGCAAAAAGTCAGGTTGCCAAAAAATAGCTATAAAATTTTTCGTCAGATAACCTAAAGTTAGTAACGATGTGTGCGTCTGTACGTTGATTGCTTTGTAGTAAGAAATAAACAACCAAAAAAACATGGGTTCGAACATGGATTACAGTCGAAATATAAAAAAAATTGTCTGCAAGCATGTATTTGGTTAACCCGTCATGTAAATAAAACAATACAGTACAATTCGTAGCGTAGTGGCCCGATCAGGCTTCCCTGTGTAAACCGGAGGATTTTAGATCTACTTCTGACAACTCACTATTAAATGCAAATTTTTGTTTTTTACAGCGAAGATAAGTAGTGAGTACGTTTAATGCCATCGTTCTCACCTTTCGAAACGTTTTAAAAAAGCACAACAGGATTGCTGTGGGAAAAAATCACACGGAGTCATAGGCGAATAGGGAATTGTGAAAATATAAATATACATTTTTGAATAAAATAGTCCGAAATCAGTGACGATCAGGGACACTAAAAATGCAAATATTCAGCAAAAGTTGACCCCCTGAATGCGATGATGCGTTAAATATTGATTTGACTAATTGTGTTGACAGGCTTACGACAGGGAAGTGAGGAAGAACGTATTTTGCTTGTTCTCCCGTTAGAAGTGGTTCAACGATTTTGTATGAACCTTCTGCCAACTTTCTGCCGTACTTTGAGCAACTGAGCCTTGCGGTCGCAGCACTCAGGAACGCCATGATGCAACCCTGACGCCGGGCATAGGACACGATATGATATTGCCTGATAGCGATCAGCTAGTTTAAATTGTTTTTTTTTTCTTAATATCCGCTTGTTAGCCACTCAAAATGTAATGCGTGCCTTTGCTGATTATTGTTTATTGAACAACATCGATGTTACATTTATTTAAGAGACCTGGGTTACTAGCGCCATTAGTGACAGAGAGGTTTCATAGTGACCGATACTCGGTGTATCGAATGGATTGAGGAGCTAAGGGTGGGGTGTCTGTATTTTGGAACTCAAACGACTAAACTCTCGCCAAATTAAGATACCCACAGGCTCAGGAGCCGTAGCAGTGAACTTGCATTATAATCATATTATTTTTCTTCGAATTATATGATGCTCTGTCACGAATGCGGACTCCGGCGTCCAACGAAAGACCCGCATCGAAGAGGTAATAGAAGTATTCGAATATTGATTGGCTTGATGTTGAGTATCCTGTTCGTGTGGTTGACGACTTTAGCATGGCTGACACTGACTGCGAAAAACTTTGCGATTAAGTGACGTTACCAGCTAAAACGAATTTGTTTACCAACTTTGGTTGAGTTAGCAATCATTGGTGGCTTCGATCAACGTGTTAGGCAATTTACAATGGCAACAATATAACTCTGAACTTAGTAATTACAACGGAGAGGGAGCTCGTTACTTAGCCAGCACTCGTGGCTCCTCCTATTGCTACTGATCACCGGGCTCTCAGTTTCTCGACTCTGATTCCTTTCTTACACCTCTTAAAGTCGGGTGGCGGGCTCAACTTCTGGAAGGCTAACTGTAGTGTCTAACCACCCCCATGACCGGCCGGCAATCTTTACAAGTTCGCCATCCTCTCGCTCAAACAACACACGTCCTCTGCCTGGCTCGCACCAACGACTACTGACTCATTTATTCTCATGCCTCCTTATATACTCAGAGATTGCCCGCGCATTTAGTGACTTCCCGCGTCGTCGCTAGTACGGTGGCGCTTCTTCTATTTGGCGCTATGTATTGAGCTTGTTTCGGAATTGCTGCGAACCGACGCTGTCTATGCCCGCGCTACTTAACGGACGCTGCTATCCTACACTAATTATGAGCCTATCTGCAAAAGCCTTCCAAGAATGAATTAAGCAATACTTCTTTGCAAGATGTGTTGGCATTGAGGAGTTGCATAATATATAATTGTCCATTAGATGCACTTTCTTAGCGAGGTATTTACGCATCAACGAAATATGAATACGAGTTCCAATATGACGAATCTATTAAACCATATTCGGCGGCTAAAAGAGTTTACCGCTGAGGATGGAACTGAAGGCTTCTTAATGAAACTCAGGAATGCCTTGACAATGTTGAGAATTCTCAAAGAGACACAACTAACTTTTAAATATGCTAAATCAGCTTATCGCTACATGAGTAGGCGTCTACGAGGTCGTGGATAAATTCCTTTACTAAGAGTCAATAATGCCCTCATTGACAATGACCGAAGTAAAATGGCGGCAGTCTTTTAATTGTTCTCTTCAGTATATATGCTTTCGGATGAGCAGGCGCGGTTACAGAGAAATTGCGTGTGTATAGAAAAATGTCATAGCCAAATGTTTCGTGGACATATTTCAATTTAACTCGAATACATAATTAACAAGCCAACCAAAGCACTTAAAAATAAGTGCATTTTAGTGTGGTTTTACACCAAATGGTATACCACCAATTTTCCATAAAAACACTAGTAACTTTATTGCTGAAGCATTACTGTACATTTTCCCGAGATCGTACTGTGATGGACAAGCCCCTCGTCGTTTTTGAGGTTAAAAAAAGTGTAAAGGACTCGATGGATAACTACCGGCCAGTGACTCCCTCCTGTGGACCTCAATGATGCCGCAAGAATCAATCATTAAACCCCTGCTTTTCAGAATCTACGTCCTTAATTGTGATTCATAAACTAAATTTTGTTGAACATATCACTGCTATTGTCATTTCTGCTTCACAGTTATGTAATACCACATGTAGATGTTTCATTGTAAGTCTAGTCTTACCCAAATTAATTTACTGCATCTAAGCTTGCGCTCTATATATGCTAAAAGATATAACTGCTATTGAGAGGGTACAGGCCACATTTATCAGACGAGCGTGAAAAAGACGTAATATTCGTAATATTAATATTTGTGAAAGCGAGGAATATTACATCAATCTTATATCATCAATGTTCTACTGTCTCAGGATTGACCAGACCCTAGTAGGTGATAGACTACAATGTGAAGAAATGTTATATTACTGGAGATTGGGAAGACGTGAATTAAACAATCACAGCCGGGTCTCTCAAGAGTTCTCACTGGGACAAACGTTATAACCTACAATGGGGGGGAGGGGAATAAGTAAGGGAAAAGACGCCTATTTGGGATGCGACAATCACCGACACGCTCGCCCCCTCGAACCTGAAGGCCAGCGCATATGTCGCTGGCTCCGCGGCACGCAAGGCTGAACGTCTAAAAACGAACTCATATTCGTACCGCTAGTATTTGAGACACTCGGGGGGCCTGGACCTGAGGCATAGTCGCTTCTTCAGAAGATTGGCAAACAAATCGAATTGGCGACAGGGGACAAAAGAGCTTTTGACTTTCTACTTCAGCGGCTATCTCTGGCGGTTCAGCGCGGCAATGCGGCAGCAATAATGGACACAATGAGGGGCTGCCTTGAAAAAGAGCTCAACTGGTGACGCTCCTCAGAAGCCGTAGTGTAGTTAGTAAGTCACACTTCCCTGTAGCACACCCCCCGTGAAATTATATAATAAATCCTGCAATAAAACAAATACGGTTTCCACAGCAGCCGTGCACGTCCTCTCTAGACATATTTCCTTAGACCTATAGATTAAACGAACTACCTTCAAACAATCGCTCAATTAACGTAAGTTTGTTTATGTTACATCATAGTGTTTTGAAAGAGCAATCAAATTAGCGTTTTGCCAGTTCTGCTACGGATCGAACCGCCGGACAAACCGCGGCGTGGTATTTATCACATTTACTCTAGCATTGTTTGCATCGACATTCGTCTTGTGGTTCATGGAAGCCCCCCAAGTTGCACAGAACGTGATAAAATCCGTAGGCTGCAAAAGTCGTAGTTAGATGCCGAGCTGTCACCCCGCTAGCCCTCCACCCAGTGCTCATCATTGCTGCTGTCCCATAAATGTCTATGTTTGCCTCACTTACTTTGGTTTGCCAGTTCCGCATATAAACGTCAAAGACGCACGTTTTCTTTAGCTTCCATCGTTTTTACAGATCCTCTGTCAGCAGTGGGCCACTTTCTAACACGTGGACCACCCTATTTCTGCGCGTATTTAAAAGCGCAAAAACACTCTTTAAAAAGAAAAACCTTACTCTATTCATTAAACGCAATTCGTTCACTCCCACCTCACCCATCTTAGTGAATTACCATATGTGGCGATGGGTGCTATCTGTATTCCAAAAGGAGCGGCTGCTGCATCGACCGAAAGCATATGTGGGCATTTAATTGCCGCAGCTGCGAAGGTGGCCTTCCTCACCCTCTCCTGGATGTGTGATTGAAAGCTACTGCCCCTTGTTGATAAGGTGGGCTCCAGGTAGTTAAAATGTTTCAATTTTAATTCCTGTCCCCTAATTTGAAGCACGTCACCCCTGATAAGACGGCCGCCCCTTCGAAACGTCACGGCTACTGTCTTTTCCCAATCAACCTTTAAGCCATTTTCATCCATGAATGTAACTAGTCGGTCCAGTGCTTGTTCTACTCTAAAAAGACTACAACTAAAGATTACTATATCATCTGCGTACAGTCAAATATTGGCCCGCTCTCGGTTCCAGCTCGTCCTGCCCATTCGCTCTGTCAGCCCACCCAGAAGTACGGAAAACAGTAGTGGACTCAGTCCATCGCCCTGCGCGACACCTCGGGTTTGAATTATTTCTCTCGCAATGCCAACCCCGTTGTCAATCAGCACCGTGTTTTGTTGTAAGATGCTAATGAGCAACCTCAGCATTGTTCCCGGCACTCCTATTTTAGCTAGCTCTTCAATTATCTTATCCCTTGGTGCTATGTCAAACGCCGCGTTCAAATCTACGAACACAGCATATAGGCAACTCTTCGGCCTGGACAGCGTATTGCAGATTGCTCCGAGCAGCTCCCCAATTGCTGAGTGAGTTGACCTTCCTTTCCAAAATCCGTGCTTTCTTCTGGTAATACCCCCTTTCCTCTAAAAAAAAACTCCAATCTCTTCGCAATTATTCCTGAAAATATCTTGTACGGGCAGCTCTTTATTGCTTTTTCCCTCTGAGCCTCTGGTTCCGTTTCTATATCCTTTTCCTTGGGAATAACTACTAAGGTCTCTTCTCTCCAGGCCTGTGAAATTTGCCCAGTGTTTAAGCATTCATTAAATTAAGCTTGCCAGCATGGCACGAGAACTAGAATCTCTTTCATATGTTCATTCATTATCAAATCATTTCCGTGCATTTTCCCCCGTGGTGCTGTGTCGAGTGTTTCCGTCACTTCCCAGAGATTGATTGCCCTCATTATTCAGACCCTCGCTTCCCCTATCGTTTGATCCCAGGGGCATTCATATTCTAGCAGAGCTTTCGGGGTTATATCCGACCCGGCCAGAATCCTTTCGAATTGTTTGACTAGCCTGCCCGTCTCTGCCGAACATTGCCTCCTCACCTGCCGCCTCAGCCATGTAGGTGGCCGTCCCGACAAAAAAATACCAATAAGTAGTACAGAAAACCCCTAAGCAAATGGGACCCGCAACAAGGTGCACTCCAGTCAGACGATCCTGGATACTGGATACAATCAACACACCCTTATTTCATAAAATGTAATTCAAATTCGAACATTTATTCACCTTTGCCAGGTAGTATAAACACAAATATATAATATCTCTTCACTGTATACAATAGCGGCTAAAACTGCACCATTGGGCATGGTCGTGTCACATTGGGGGTTGAGCCCACAAGACATCCGGTATATAAGTATATACTACACGGACTATATGGCTACAACCCAATTTTCTCCTATATGAAAATAGACTAGAAAGTGCTCATCGCGAATATTTTAAGATCGGGTCAGTCAGGCTACCTAGGGAAGGGACCAAAGCACAGGAAGCGGCGTGGTATCTTCCACAGTGTGCTTCGCATCTGGAGCACCTGCAATGCTCATCTGGTTCGTGGAAGTCCCGCACGATACACAGTTTATGATGAAAGCCGTGTACGGCATAGCGGGTTACGACGTGACGGTTGTAACGATACGCCCCTCTCCATTCGTTACGTGTCATAGCTCCAGTTTCGAAGAATTTATCATCGATATCCGCGAACTTTATCTCCCAGCATTCAAGGTTGTCCTTGAAAGCCGTCGTCGTTGACAGATCGAAGCGGTGCCGCAGATCTTCGATGAACAGCGGTGTGTCTGCTAAGAGATATACTAGGCGGTTCCGGGTCGAGATGTGTAATCCCAGGGCCCTCTTGAGAAAGGAGGCCTTGACACGGTTAAGCTGTTTCAGGTTTTGCGCCGTGAGGTCCTCCCAAATGACACGTATCCCATACGACGCGATCGGGGCTATTTTGAGATCGAACAGTCTCAAGGCGGTTCCGAGTGACAATAACTGCGGCGATTTTATTGCCCATACGGCGGTCACTGCCTTCCTGCACCTCTCGGCGATGTGTGCGGTGAAGCTGCGTCCGTTATAAGAAAACAGTAGCCCTAGGTATGGGAACCTATTTACGTACGCGAGCGGTACACTGGCGTATCGCAAGGTGTCAGTGCCAGTGATCCTGCCGCCCCTCCTGAATTTCATTGCTTCTGTCTTTCTATGGTTTACCGTTAGACCTAAAGCATTTACAGCGACGTAAAGACGGGCTAAGGCTTGCTGTACCTGAAACCTGCTTGGACCATATATGACCAAGTCGTCCGCGTACAAGATAACTTTGACTAGATTTCTAGGGCCTCTTATTTGGGCGGGCAGGTCCTTCAGTAGGACAGAGAACAGGAGAGGGCTCAGGTTGTCACCCTGAGCTAGGCCTGTTGTCTGGGCAAAAGGTTCGAGTTCGGCGATACCATCCTCGATGGTTACTCTGTTCTCCTGTAGGATGGCCGCGAGAAGGTTGAGCACTTTACCTGGCACTCCGACCTCTGCCAACGTGCGTAAGACCATGTCGCTAGGCGCCGAATCAAATGCTGCCTTGAAATCGACGGAGACTGCATATAGTGGGTTCATCGCTATGGTTAACGCCCTCTTAACGTCCTCCATCAGAATCGTACAGGCGGTCTCTGTCGAGCGATCTCTGCGGAATCCATGCTGCTCGGCCGGGATGGCTCCTACGCCCTCCAGGTAGTCACACAGTCTCCATGTTAGCAGACAAGAGAGTAGCTTATAGCATACGCTCTTCTTCGCGATGCCCCTCCAAGATGATGGTAGGGCCGGATCCCCCTTACCCTTGGGTATAACTAGCAGATTTGCATCCCTCCACTTTGCTGGGAGCTTGCCCGTCCGCAAGCATTCGTTGAATAGCGCGGACCAGCAAGGAGCAAGAAAGAGTGCACATTTTAGATGCTCATTGCGTACTCTGTCGGGGCCGGAGGCTTTATTATTGCGGAGACTTCGAAATCCTCGTAGGACCTCCTCGACGGTGAACTCCTGCTGGAGGGAGTCTCGTAGCCATGTCGTCGATTCACCCCACACGGCGACTAGGTTTGGCACCTCGCGAGGAATGGTGTCCCGTAAAGCGAACATTTCCGAGAAGTGATTAATGAGGGCTGACGAGCTGATAGGGCAGGCCGCGGTGCTCCCTCGGTGGGCCAGCCATCTGTAGGGATGACGCTCTGCGTCGGCTATAAGGCGAGCCTCCAGCATCTCCTGGTACCTCTTACGCTGCGTCGCGTATGTTTTCCTACAAATTGTTCTGAATATCGAGGCCAGCTGATGGTAACCCGGATGCGATTCCGCTAGGAACCTGAAGGTAATCTGGGCTCGGCGAGCAAGCCGACAGCTGTGGTCGAACCATGCCCTGTGCTTTTTGGAAAAAGGAACTGGCTGTATACTAGAGTGCAGCACTTCGAGTAGGCGCTGCGCATACACCTCCGTGTCTATCACGTTCGGCACAGGGAGAACTTCATGAGCACGTTCTAGGAGCAGATTCACATTGAGCCGGCGTGGGAGGGCAAGTCGCCTGGCCGTTCTCGTTGACCCTTTCTGAACCGCGAGGTCCACGGCCACTGGAACGTGGGCTCGAATGTATGCACCTTCACGAAGCTTGTTGTTTCCTCCTTGATACGTAATCACTTCTTTGGGCACGTTGGTGGCAAACACGTCGATGACCGAGCTTCCGAAGTACCCCAAAAATGTTGGCGATACCTTGGAATTGACTATCCAGCAGCCGTAATGTGCTAGGGTGTCTCGGAGGGCTATGGTGCGGCTCGAGTTCGGCTGATCGAGGCGGGCGTTGAAGTCACCAGCGACTACCAGGGGCGCACCAGCTAGGGGAGATACTGCTTCCAGACCGCTGACCAGCTTCTCTACCATAGTTAGTGTAGACTCCGAATCTGCGGGTCGGACATATGCTGCAACTACGGACATTGTCGGGCCTTGTAGGGCTATGACGTTATTCTCCGCTAGACACGTCGTGAAGTCGCCTAGCTTGTGATTATAGAAAACGGAAGTACCCCCACTTGGCCGCCCTGGCCCGCTGCGCTTTTCAGCGAGGCAATGCACTGCATAGAAACTCGGAAGGTCGAAAGGGGTGGTCGCCCAGGTTTCCGTCAGCACTAGGATGTCCAGTCCATCCAATGCGTCGGGGGCGAGGAGCTCTAGCGAAGAAGCTCCCTCGCAGTTCCATTGTGCAATTCTTATTGTTTCTTTTTGTGTGAGGCCCGGCCTCGTTGTGCGTTGCTCGATCGACCTCGGGATTCACTGTAATAGCTGTGAGCGTTGAATGCCGATGGGCCTGTCGTCACCGTTGCCAAGACTTGCTTCACGAATTCTTCTAACGTGGGCAAGGAAGGAGCTCGTGGGGCGCTGAGTGTCGTTGTCGTTTTGTCGTTGTTTCGATCCCATCGACGATTGCTCCGCTTTGGATCCGCTTGGCCATGTTGAGTCGTTCTCGAGAAACTGACCCGGCTGGGGGAACGATGCCTGATCGTGGGGGCTCGGTTGATCTGGGAGGGTCTGTTGTTCGAAGCCTCGCGTGCAGCTGTCGATGTTGGTTTGACAATCGGACTTCCAGACTTTTGACTCCTGCTCTTCTCGGGCGACAGGATTCTCTCCCCTAAAAAAGGCTTAATTCTTCTCGCTATGTTGTAAGCGATTTTATCCGCGACTTCGCCTTTATAGCTGTAGCACTGACTCTCGACGACCGATCGTTGACAGATTGAGAGGGCGAGCACCGAGAACTTAGCACCGTCCTGGGCCGCTTTCCTCGTCAGAACGTCGTTAGCTACCTTGCAATCCTGACCGAAGAGGGGGACAGAGAGGATGTGCACCTCGGATCCTGGGCGTGCTGATATCAGCTTCTCCGAGAAGTTTTCGACTTTACTGATGTATCTGTCACTTTCAAACTCCATACACTCATGGTAGCCGGCTTGCAGGAACACCGCTATCGGGCCATTTGTGGCATCTATGTATTTTTCCGCTTCAATGAGAACACTGTCGATGTCCATCTTGGCAGCAGAACGGATTGCGAGCGGCGTATTCTTCGGTAGAACTCGCTTCAGCGCTGGGCCAAGCGGTTTCACGATGTTGTCGCCTACCACGAGAGCTGTTTTCCGCGGCGGAGTCGGCGCAGGGCACCGAAACACCGAGCAGTTTCACCGAAACATCGATCATTTCGCTCTGCTCGGTCAGCTGAGCAGACTGCCTATGCTTGGACTTCCAGCTTCGCATTTCCTTTTCAAGCTCTCTCACGCGATGGAATAGAAAAGTCACCAGTTGCATTGATTCACTTTCTAGCGCACACTAATCCAAACATTTCATTAACTCGTCTATTGATTGGTCCGCTGTTGGCACTGAGCAAACTCTACACCGCCATTTGTACGACGGATCAGCTGTCGGTGCAACTTCGTCATTAGTTTTGCAGGCCACGTGAATAACTCTAGCACATTTCGAGCAACACACGGATAGTGTACCTTGTAAACCCTCTTCACATCTCGCGCAGTAACTCAGGTAATTCAGACGAGGTTCCTTCGCACGCGGGGACGGCGGATAGGGCAGGGTTCGTTTTCTAGCCCCTGTGGGCACTGCTGCTACCGTGTCATCTGTTGTTATTGTTTTTGTAGTGCCCGCCGCACTGCTGACCGGCCCCTGTTGATGTTGCGGTTGGATCATTCCGACACTGTCCATTCCGTCGAATAAGGCCTTCTTGGAACGGTTCGAAGACTAATCCTATGAAAGGATCCCGCTTAATCGTCGGAGTGCTGACCGACCGTAACAGGCCCTACCGATTCGGAGAAGTCGTGCGTAAGGAACGTTGGCCGTTGGGTCAGGACGTTTCGTGACGGGGGTTTGTGTGCTCACCTACTCCTAGAGAAAGTTGAGGAATCGGGGATGGCGCGGTGCACGGCTCGAAGACGAATCGTTTGACACCAAACACGCCTCACACGGCGCCGAACTACTCACTAGAAAGGCACTAAGCTCAGGAGCACAAATGAACACGACCGCACCAGTCAACAGTCAGCTGACCACAAAATAAATAGCTTTACACGGCTCGTTTACCTTTTTGCTCGCACAATTAACTAACGGGTTACGGTAGCTGCTCGCAGCAATACCTCTATCGTATTAGTTAAACTGGCTTTTCCTATATGCCGTATGTGCAATGTTGTGAACACTAAGCGACAGTCTCTGCCTCGCAGCCTAAGACAAGAAAGTTTCTTAACATGCCAAGCCTTTGAAGGGGCGCTCCCTAAGTATAATAAATCTTGGTTTATGAAATAAAGATTCGCAGAACTTGTCTCCAAGGCTTAAATAATTGCCGCAGACAGTCGAACAGCCTTAATGACAAGATAAATTGGCCAGGTGAAATAATGTCATGAACACAGTACTGTGGTCATCTCCGACAAGGGACCAAGAAAACGACTGGATTTAGTGAGGTTGCAAGTCCCACACTACCTTGGCTTTAACAACGATGCCCGGTGTGCATCATACAGCCAGTAGTTTCCGAGTCCGGTTTATGAGCATGTGCTTTACTTTATTACAGAGTCATTTGTCAGAGCTGTTATGGCGCCGTACACCAGTGTCCAATAGAGATAAGAGACGGTCTCGAGTCCACCTGGAAAAAGAAAATTTTCTAACGTACGGCAATCTAACAGACGAACTTAAGCGCAAGGTGGAGGTACACGCATGAATGACGTATGCTTCCCACATAAGAAAAGCATTGTGGCGTTTTTGTATCACGATGTATTCGATTACTCGATGAGGCGAATCGAAACAAAGTGAATGTAACTGGCCTTTTGCGTGGCTCCAACGGCGACGATAGCGCGTAGCTGCACATCAGCAGCAGCAGACAAAAATAACGTCCGAAATGTACGCCATCCCCTAATATATATATATATATATATATATATATATCACATCTTAGACTTCGCCCTTGTCGTTGGCAAGTGCCCAGTGTACGGTTTTACCGTGACCACGCCAGTCAAATGCGTATTATACCTATACAAAGGTATATCTCTCATATCATGAGTAATATTTATGGAACTCCTTTGACTGAAAGCAATCTTGCAAGCAACGCTGCAAGTGAGTTGAAACGAACAAGGCTGCTATGCACAAATTAATCACGTAATATATAGAACTCAATACTTAAGCAATACACGGGAGTTACTGGATATATACTAATTCGTTTTGAATGCTGTGGCTAAGTAAAATATACTTACACTAACGAATTACGCTGTTGTCACGCCAACACGTACAATAAAAGACCATAGATAGTAAACTAAAATGGAAAGTGGCTGCATTTCGCTATACTACATATTACAAAGAGTATACTACAACACCTTTCATATTCTAGTCAATCAGGACACTTTTCTAATCTATTAGCCCCAGCTCTATGGCCGGATGGTACTTTGCTTAGGCCGTTTCGAGGCAAATTGGAACCATACACGGTATTTCGTGCACCACAACCACCGTCCTTATGACCAGGTAACAAAGGACCCTGAGCTAAACAATCTGATACTATGTTGGTCGAGGGTAGCCCGCAAAATTGACTTCAAGTTGAATGCGGCAAAAACACATTTGTTAACACAACCAAATTTGCAAAGCTCAGGACAATATCTCAATACATACATATTGGTACATAATTGCAATACAGTCATCATTATATACAAATTAAACACTTCAGCGACCGTCCCACCGGGCGAAAAACCAAAAAGACGTCGTTGCGTCTGGCAGCTCGCTGCGTGGTATTTAGCGCATATCTGCGAGCAGAACCGGCAACAACATAGATCGCCAACTTGGTGAAATCCTAGACTCGAACACACCAAGTGATGATAGCCATGCGCAATGTACTATGTACACGTGCCGGCTAGTGCATGCCATTCCATTCCAAAGCTCCCTGGCGAGGTACCCTACCTATCTAACTGCGCTATCTCAGCTGAAGCCTCGGTCAATTTTTTTTTTAAGTTTTCCCTGCCACTCTAACTAAAATTGCTGAAGTGGTTTAGTAATAGATGACCTAAGTCTGACTCTGATTGTTTCCACTGCCGGTCCGCAGCCCGCTAGCAAGTACACAAAGCGGTTTCTTGCCGCCCGCGGCAAGCAAAGAACGCGCTTCATATATATTGTAAAGCATCTTTCTAGTTGTGCAAAATTTTCCGCTGAAAGATGGCTCTACACCCAGCTAAGGCTGTAGCTCAACATTGGTACAATCTTAAGATCAAAAAGACGCACTGCGGCACTCAGTGACAGTCGTCGAAGGTCTCTCACTTCTGTGTGAATAGAGGCAATAGCCGTTCGACACGTGCCGCCGATGTGCTAGGTAAAGGTCGTTCCCGTATAGTGCAGTTGCAGACCCCAATACAGGAAGGAGTTTACAAAATCCAGCGATTGACCACAACAGAGTATTACGTCTGCTGAAGCCAATCGACATCCACGGCGAAATTTAATGGCTTTCGTCTTCCGCGAATTTATTTGTAGGCCCTTACGGTGAAGGTAACTTTCGCCGCGGTCCCGGTGGGCCACTACTATGTCATCCGCATACATAACGACGACGGCGTTTTTAAACTCCTTCCGCACATGGCGGGCTAGGTCTGCGATAAGCAAAGAGAAGGCCATGCAACTGAGAGGGTCCCCTTGAGGGGTCCCTACGTTTTGACTCAGCTGCAAAGTGCCTTAGCCCCTTATATTTACTTCAAGGCGGTCTTCAGCAAGGAAGCTGGAGAGCACTCGTAGAAAAGGACCACCCACTCCAGCATGTCGAGCTGAATCGACTAGTAAGTGGCGGGGAGCTTTGTCGAAGGCCTTGACACAATCGATAAAGACGGCGTATAAGTGACCCTTGGGCACCAACAACACCCGCTCAACTTCCGACTGGAGTACATGGATCGCGTCCTGTGTACCTCGACCCTTCCTGAATCCGAATTGCTCCGGAAATAGGGCCTTTTCCGCAGTTGGAAACACCCTCGAGATAATAAACTTAGCGAAGAATTTCTTGAGAGTGCGTTCCGACGCGATACCCCAGTAGAGATTTGGATCGTCTACGTTGTCACCGTATTTGCACTTGAATAGCAGAGTAAGTCTGGCCTCGTGCCAAAGCTGGGGTATGTGTCCCCCGCTGAGTATCTACCTAAACAGATTACGCAACTCCCCTGCTAAAACATCGGACGACTTAGCCCAATGTTCGTAATAGATCCCATCAGGGCCACTACTCTTCTTCTTGGGCAACCCGCGACAATATCTCAATGTATCCTTTGGAATGTAGAAGTATGGATTTCATTCATTATTAGAAAGTTGTGGGGAAAACGATTTGCGCAATATGACATAATGTTTCTCACCAAGGCATTTTTAACAGACACAGCAGCCATTGTGCTACACAAACACAAGATCTGCCATTATGAAGCTATAAAAACCCTCAGTAGAGGGCGACCGAAATAAGCGGTCTCAGTCGCTCTACGTACGACCGAATGGTCTTGTAGATTACTTAGGTCCACGACAAGACTACTTGTTGTCGAAATAAGGGACTTTTATTTAATATTTATATACAGTACACCTGGCCGCAACGTGCCAGACATTTTACTTGATATTGGAGAGTCCCTGATGCTATGCACAGACAATTATAAACACACTAGTATAGCAGGGGACATTAATTGTATCCTCGCTAAGGACAGAGCGACAGCTTTTATCAAGGGAATGAGGGAGATGGGCTTGTAGAAGGAAGGTAATTGTTCCGACGCTACCTATAAAGCATGGAATAGAAAAAGTGCTGTAGACTATATCAAGAGTATCTCTTCTCAAGAGTATATCTCTAGTAAACAGGGAGACTACATAAAATACCATAAAACGATAATTTGAGCCGAACGGAAGCCCTGTAAGGTTACCTTCAGCCTTGCGCATACGAATATAACTGGCCGTGACAAACGAATTCTCTTCGGCTGCATGATAAGTTCCGCAAGCTAGAAAAAGCCTTACTTCTACTCCCAGATGCGACCGAAAAGACACAGACGTTTACGAGCGCTCACTTCGGTGGGCCATTCATACTGTAGCATTATACACGAGGAACACTGCGACGAGACACAAACCATGGTTTGATCATAAATGCAAAACCATCAAAAGATGCATATGTTGCCACAACGATTGGAGCTATCAAGGCTGGCAAACCTAACTGACCTAAAGAAAACGTCTAAACGAATGGTGAAAAATATGAATATGAGACCGCGCAGCGCACAGATCAGGTACGAGAAAGCACACAGGGGCAATGGATCCTCTTACCAAAGAGACCTGCTTAAGCAAACCCACTAATAACGACGAAAATGGGTCTCGCATTTCACAACCCAACTAAGCCACAATGTGCAACTGCTTGACAATGAACACGCTCTCCACATAGAGCCTGACTGGAAAGACTTTACGGAAGGGGAGGTTCGAATAGCTATAATAGCGAACAATAACGGAAAACCATCAGGTTCTAATGATATTTACTACGAACATCTTAAGCAGGGAATAGAGCATGTAGTCGCAAAGCTAACAGCGCTATTCAGTGCATGCTTGGAACAAGGGTACATCCCCGAGCAATGGCGCCGAAGCTACCTGCAACCAATTTACAAAAGCAAAGGCGACGCCATAGCGAATTACTGCGGGATAGCGTTAACTAGCGTAAACTACAAAATACTAACCTCACTAATTGTGACTCGACTATACAGAAAATGCAAAAAACTAATATATACGGAACAGAATAGGTTCGTCACAGGGTTAAGCCGGCTACTTTGAAACGCTAAAGCCCCGCATGTATGCTACGCTGACGATCTTATCATAATGGCCAAGTCAAGACCACATCTACAGAGTTACCTAAATGAAATGAGCCAATGGTGCATACAGTATAAGCTGACAATTAATATATCCAAGACAACATGAACAATATAGATGAAATTAAGTCCATTTTGTGAAGTATATGCTCGGACTGCCGCGAAACGCATTGGAAACCTTAGCGCTGGAGCATGCCAAGAGTGAAGCTTTGTGGAAGATCTTATCCTGGACTAATACGATTTCAGCGCTCTGTTCGTAGAGCAATATCGCGCTCACAGAAAAAAGCGTAATTTGAACTTTGCCATAAAGAGGTTCATCGACAGTCCTGCATTCACTACAGACCTTTAGAAGCGGGGAATGCAAGCAAACAGACGCATCCTCTATAGACTTACCTGGCATGGCTACCACCAATATATATATATATATATATATATATATATATATATATATGCCTTAAACGGCATTGCTTTGGAATAGAGGACTGTGTATGTAAATATTGTAACACGCGTAGTATTGACTACATACTGCAATGCAAGAAAATAGAAGCTGGTTCGATGCATGCAGTAGTGAATGATGGTAATAGCCGACGTGCATTTTAGATAATGTCTGCCAATTTCTAGTGAAATAAACTTGTATACATGAATATAAATATAAATGCAATTTATTAATAATATCATAAGAAGTACGTGTGAAAAAGCATCGTGTATCCATGCTGCACGCGGTATCTTTGCTTTAGGACTCTAGCGTAGTTCTTATTGGCTTTCCCTGATAGCTCACTGCCACACCGTATGGCAAGACGGGTATATAACAGCACGAAGGAGAGTGAACCACACGACCCACTGCCGATCGATGGGTCGTAGCTGTGTTCGCCTAAAAGGCGTTCGCTGCTCCCCTGGGCAGCCAACTGATTAGTGAGCAATTTAGCCTCTAAAGATGATTTGGTGGTGTATATGTTGACAATTAGCAATCGACGTTGGCTTTATTCGTATGCCGGCATCAGGCTGAGTGTTTGAATGCAATTACCAACACAAATAACCGCTCAGCCAACGGCAACAGCGACTCAAGCGGGCAAGCAATTCGTATTCACATAAACAGAGAAAAACGCAGCAAGGACGGACAAAGGAGACGCCGACAGTCAGCGATTGTGGTCGTCATGAAATGATATAGCGGCGCTGCAGCAGACACACTTAAATGTCGAGCCCGGTGGCGTGGTAGCTTAGGTCTGCGCCTCGCAACCGGAGGGGACACATAGGTGCGCGGATTCGAGCCCCACCGTTGCACATTTGTATTTATGGGGGTCCGTCTATGAAGCAATGTGAAAAACAGTTCCCTGGACGTTAAATCTTGGCTGAGGGTCAGCCCGAAAACTTTAGGCACACTAACATACCCCGGCGTAGTGGGCAGCGAGGTGAACAAGGGCAACGCGTCTACAGCTCGTGGCTGGAGGTCGCTAAGCATTTTCAATCGCAAACGCAACGCGAATAGCATCGACCTTCGGAGAGAGGAATTGCGTGTTCCGATCAAGTTTCCCAGTGCCCTGGGAAGAGCGGCCGGTGGGTCAGGTCATGCGAGCCTTACTGACGGGTCATTGATTCATACGAGAGTAAAGTCTGGGATCAGCAGACATTCTGTTGGCTAAACGGGCCGTATGCGGTTATCGCCGGAGGGAGCATTCGACGCGCTGTCCTATAGCTAGAAAAGCTTCTGCTGACGGAAGCCAGTACAATACGATAAGTTGTAACCCTCTTCCAAACTGCTGTTATGAAGCTATATAGTAGTATCAGCGACTAACCAGGATTTAGGCTTAGAGCAAATCTCCATCTTAGACAGAGCGTACATCCCAGATTCTAGCAGACTCGTAGAACTTATCACTACAACTACACATCCGGTCGTGGCGTTGTTTTCACGCGCAACTGAGCACTGTTAGAGCATGGCTTATCTCAGTTTAAGTAGTCTATTTATACAGCAATTTCACCGAGTGGAATGGTGCGGTAAGTCTGCCCTGGTTAGCACCAATATCAAGCACATTCCAGCATGCTTTGTCACCGTCCCACTATAACACACTTTTAAGCTTGTCGGGACTGCGAGCCCATGGTGGCACATTTGCCAACTCGAAACAATTGCATTTCTGTACTCACCCTCAAGTCGATCAGAAAAAATCAGATATATGAGCTTTTAGGAAGTAGCCAAATTATAAAAGCCTCTCGGACATAAAAGTCTCCACGAGCTTACTTCCGTTCCTGTCAATCGATAAAATATCACTTATCATCCAATCGATAACCTTTGGTACTTATTTTTAATTATCTGATGCGCAATCCTTGAAATACCTGCTTGTTCAGCTCCAGCCAGATACATGAAGCATGGCGGCGCCGCGTTAGAAAAAATCTTCTCCAATCTGACGTTTGAAGGCCATTATTTGTATCCCGAAGAAGACTCATCCCAAGCGCGTCTTAGAGCGTTTCTTCACAAAGCGATGATCTTTGAAACATAAAAAGTTTCACGATTTCTATGCTGGGCTTTACTTGTTTTAGATGGAGAGACTGCGCACAGAATCCATCGGCGCCAGTCTAAATGAATAGAAACATTTTCTCATTGTTTTTAGTAGTGTAGAGTAGTAGTACCCTTATGCATATATGCCTTCTCAAGTGTTGTCGTAGGTCGGCCTGAGTCTCCAAAACAGCGGTCTTGTACGTTGCTAAATTCGCTAGTTTGTATACGGCCATTAGACGATCTTTCATAGGAGCGTTTTTTCTTTTTTGTTTAACGTTAAGACGTAAAATAAGACGCAAGATATGTTATCTTGGTCTAGCGCATTATTTGCATTAGACACACACACACACACAGAAAACGAGTAAAGCGTCCAAATGCACTATGTAGTGTTTGGCACTCTATACTGTGCAAGGACTATATCTACAGCCGAGAAGAAGATGTAAGCCATGTCGAACGCTGTTTATACCCGTGTCGTTCAAAGGACAGTCAAGCCGTGTCGTTCTGTCGTGGTCCTTTTTTTGGCCGGCCAGGGATTTAGCTACTTTTTAGTGAGTCGTCTATCTGTTGCTTTATGCCTAGCGCGTATCGCTGATACATCTCGAGTTGTATGTTCGCCAGCATAGCAGCGCTGGCAACACTATAACCGCCTGTGCAACGCAACAGCAGCAGCAGCAGCAGTCGCTTCTCTATTGTCTTGTTCATCGGTTGCTTTCTCATCGTTTAGTTGGCTACTCTGACTGAATACCCCACTGTCATCGTGACATGGGACCCGGCAGCATGTGTGTCTGCCCTTCCGGTAAGAGACTTCGATTGACAATAACTGCCTGCTTTCCCCCTACTGGCCGCTCTGCCGCCGCCTCTGTAAGCCTATGTCGTTGCTATTGATCTGCCGCCTCACTGGAATAGTGTTCTCTTTGTGGATCGAATCATGGCAGTTATCGATACGGCAAAGCTTATCCTGCCCTCCGCCGCCCGTGTTTGCTCGGTTAGCTCCGCTGAATGTGTTTATAGTTCATTGTTCTTCGAATTGTCAGGATTTGCAGGTTCGTGCACAGAATGTTCGTGTGCCACATGGCCGATAAGTGTACGTCAAGGTATCAGCCATCTTCCATCCACCGCAAACAATTTAAAACCATGTCGTTTCGCTGGACGCCCACGTTCCACCTATGCATCTGACGACATACAGACACAATACATCGTCTGTGCCTTAAAGACATGATCACTTTTTGTCGAGTGTCAATTTGACATCTTCTTCTTCTTCATACCTAACATATAGTATAGCTTTCTACACACTTACTAGGCAAACGGTTGCATGCGCACTTGGGTAGCTTATGTGCTCATAAAGATTTCTTAGCGCAACTGCCAATAGCTGATAGCGAATAGATGTTTACTTTTCTGTGGACATTCTATTAAATGTTATGTCTCATCGGCGATACTTAATTTATCAGCAACGTTTAACAAAACGTGCACGGCAATTATGCGCGATTTGAGGCAATCAGGATTGTTCATAGATAGTTGATTTTTAGCGGTTTACCTATAACTACACTGACATTGTAAACGGATACTGGGCAGATCTGCTAACCCCTCTATATACTGTTATTTTGTGAATGCGCATATTTACAGGTATATATTTCTAATAATATTTCTATTAATTTATACAGCCATGCGAACAAGCATCTGCACAATATTTAACGTTTGTCTGTAAGCCAAATATATTGTTATGCAACGTGTTTTACATATTCGTTGAATTTACAGATGTACTATTTTTTTTGTTTAAGCTATAGAATAGGGTTGTCGATGGGGAGACTGGTGTTTAATAAAGAAATACACATACATAGAGATGTGTCTGCAATTACTGGGGCCCACGGGTAGTACGATAAGGCTCCTTTGCCATTTGAATTAAGCCTCGTTTCATTATTGACAGCCCGTTAGAGTCGTCTCAATCGCCAATAGGACGCTCCATCGGCAGTGATGTTGTCCAATGGGACCGCCATCGTATTTAGACAGTTCGCCCCATCGCCCGCCTTGCCTCAGATAAATCATCAAGATTTAGTGACCTAGGACGATCCAATTTAGTCCAGGCCGCCCCGCACCCGGACCATATATCTATTCGGCAAAATGTGCCCTCTATTGTGGCCCCAGTAGAAGAAGAGATGCTGCGGCCGGGATCATCCCAGAAGCAGTGAAATGCCGCGTTCTACTTTTGTTTACGCTTTTTTTAAATTCCAATCGTGCGGTAATTTTATGCATATATTTAAATAGTTTTCTTTTTTTTTTGCCTAGAGAGTAATGATTTATGTTTCGTACATTACATTGGTATATATATATATATATATATATATATATAGTCTGCGAACAAAAGATACAGCCACCCATTGTTGCTACATTACACGCATTTATTATAACCAATGGTGTAAAAAATACATGCTCATTGAATAACAGCGGAGACCTCCATCGACATTTAGCGTCTCGGATTACTCTGAAATACGAGATATTCCATCTGGCACAGCTATACCGCTAAAATGATAAGATGCATGTCTCAGCGAGTGAATTGAGCGGATTAACGACGTTTGGGCTTATTTCAAGGCTGGTTGTCTCGCAGTTGCACATTTTGTGCTTCAACGTGTTGTGTCACGGACTTTAGTAATATCACTTTCACTTCGAATTAAGGCTTCTTAGAGACCATGTTATATTGAAAGAAAATATCTACTTTAACGAGTAGCGTATATCGCCCTTCAAATCTTTCTAGTAGAAAGTAATTTATGCAAGCACTCAATTTCGACATGCCCGCCGAAAAATGTAGACTTATTCCGCAGTCACGGCATTGACATAGAATTGGTACCAAAATGATCGTCATGAAATGAGCATTTGCCCGAATGGTTATAATGTGCTTGTGCCTTGAATGTGTTTTGAGCGCAGTTGATGGTCGTAGAGTTATGATTTTGAAGTATTGGGCGTAAAAACTAAATAAAAAAACTTTATTTTTTTAAATTTTCTTTTAACACTAGACATCCTAGAGACAATGTTCCATTGGAAAAATATATTTGTTGTAACGAGCTTAACAATTCTTCTTATGAATAAAAAAATCGTAACACTCTGTACATATAAAGATGGATATCTGGCTATTTCACTCGTCAAGAGTAAAAAAGGAAATATAGTTTTTTTTTTGCATTTATACAAAACAACCTGTGATATTCGTGATGACGTATAGTCCAATTTGCAATGTATTCTAGTCCATCGGAAGCTATCTCTGATCTGTTGTAACAGCTAGTGTATTGCTTGGATAAAGTCGACCTTAACAAAACAACAGTGCTTTGCGGGGATCTCAACTGCCCTCTCGACAAACCGGACAATGTTAGATCAGACGCACTTAGCAGCACGTTAGCGTCCCGTTGTATGTGGATGGTTTCTACAGCCGAGCAACCGACCTATGTAGCTCCACAAGAAAGGCCTACGATAGATATATTCGCCACAAACGCCAGACACAATAGCATCAGATACAAGAGTCCGCAGTTAAGCACTCTGGCCTTTGGTGCCAGACGACTGTCGCAATGTCACTCACAGTACATTATCAGGAAGCAGGCCAAAGGCGGCAACGGTTAAACGCTGCCATTGACTCAACCCGCTTACTAGAGCTCTCGCCAGATGTTCTCCCTGTTCCGAACCCCCTGAATGTCGAAGTATATGCAACACAAGTTCAAAATGTTATACTGCACAACGTGCGTCCCCAGCTGAGTAAACCTCGAAAAACCTGTTGGTATACCCAAGAATGCCGATCTCTGAAATTCTGTATGATTCAGACATATATCCTAATAAAGAGTCGCCCGAAACTGATCTTCCTGTATACGAATGTCAGTCGGATTTATAAAAAGGCGGTGCTTAGAGCTAAACTGGAGCACAAGATAGAAGCACAAAACAAGCTTCTCAGACAGTCGACAGATGTTGGCTTTCGACAGATGCTTCCGACAGATGTTGGTCAGCTCATCAACGATTCCCAGTTGCATCCCGACATACGTCTCCGTTTAGGGCCAAAGGACAACCAAAGTTGTTCGACAGGAGCTGGTTCGCCCTATCGGTATCTCGGAGGTTGTGGATGCAATAGCGCCGTCGAAAGCGCCGTCAAGAAAGGCTGCGGGCCCAGACCTCGTTCGGAATGAACATTTGCAACAGGCGATTATTCTGGCTTCTTGTCTTGCTTCCCTCTTTAGCGAAATCACGAAGACATCGCACTTACCTAAAGAATGGTAAGTCAGCCTTCTAAGTGTAATACTGAGAAGGAAATGGGATCCCTTGACACCTTCGTCGTACCGTGGCATAGCAAAGAAAAACGTCATTTACAAAGCACTGTCAGCATTGGTAGCGCGTCGACTAGAAGATTTTTTGGAAAGTACCGAGTGCTTGCCAGAGCAGCAGCACGGCTATAGGCTAGGTAGGCCGACAATGACGGCTTGCGCTGTTCTTCTCAATGGCATTCAAATGACCCTCCGGGTTCAACGTAAATTTCTCTTTGCTGTTTTCGTAGACTTGAAGGCGGCTCTTGATACGGCGTCACAAACAATAATCCTAGAGAAATTAGCGCTATGTGGTGTTCCAACGGTAATACTAAAGTTATTACAAGCTATGCTACAGAAGGGGTCTGTAATCATCGACGGCGGGGCAACTAAACACACCCCAATTACTTAGACTACATAGGTTTCACAAGACTTCGTCATCTTAGCTCGCTATTATTCTCAATATTGGTGAGCGATCTGCCGGACAAAATCCAGCGTCGGCACCCGCAAGTTAGTACACTCATGTATGCTGATGACATCGTCCTCTACTCCCGGAGTCGATTTCACCTGCAGCAATCGCTTGCTTTACCGCAAAAGTTTGCTGACCTAAATACTCTAGTGATAAACGTAGCAACAATTAAAGCAATGAAGTTTCGCCGCGGAGGTAGGCTCGCAGAAAAAGATTAATTACGCTTGAGCTCAGCACCAATATATTTTGTTCAACATTTTTCTCATCTTGGGGTAATTTTTTCAACGCAGGGTTCACATTTTACTAAACATATCGAGGTAAGAGCTCGTAAGGGATTTTATCGTTTCATAATTTCCCAGAGCCTCATTGGTTGTCGCTCTCAAACTTTTTAATTTAAAGATTGCGCCGACCGCTGCTTACGGTGTACAGGTCATATGACCCAACCCATCAAAAGCGAATCCAGAAGTACTTGACAAAATTAAAGCCAGTGCTCTAAAAAGGGTGGTAGTAGACCACCGCACTGGCCGCAATCCGCTTGTCTATCTGTTGGCCTCGACACCACTCTTTGTGGAGGATCTCAGAGCAACTTATGCTTTACCGAGAACGGAGGCCTTTGAGAATTATCTTGCCGAATGGGAGTATAAATTTGCGGATGTTGATTGGCGTTTTTATGAGACTAGGGCGATGACTACAAACTACTGGAAGAGCCCATGTTGTAGAAACAGATACTTCGTTACTGGGTTTGCAATGCATGGACTTCATATAAAGATATGTATACGGAATAGGTGGCATGAGATATCAACCGAGTGTGAATGCAACCTATGCGGAAAATCATGTGATCTGTATCATCTCCAATAGTGTACAAGGGCAAAATCGCTTATGAAAGGTATTTAGGAGAGCTGTAGCACATATGTGCATAAACCAAATATTGGTTAATAAAAAATACATTCATTCATAGTCCAATTTGTAATTTATTGAAAACTCCTTAGGGTTAAACTTTTATTCTTAGTTGAGTTGAAATTCACAATTTAATTATGCTCCTAGTCCAACGGGGGGACGGGGATTGGACTAGTGTTTAGTTGGAGTCCTACACTACCGGCCCGCGCTTGCAGGGAGTTCCCCTGCTGTGGTGTCCGTGTGTGCAACCGTATTTTCCAGTTAGTTCTCTAAAAAAATGTAATATGTTTGTCGTGAATGTATGCCCTCAACGTGGGTACGCTTTATTTATTATTGTTAGCGAGAACTTGAGCGTTGCAGAATGCAGTTTCGTCAATAAACCTTGTTTTGAACTTTGACTCCATACGTGTTTTGTTAAAAATATGTACGACTTTTTCTACAGCGAAAAGCAGTAAAACAATTCCGAGGCAATTATATAAGACGTGAGCCAAACGAGAATGGTGACATCGTCGGCAAATGGAATCGTTTTGCCTAGATTCGCACTCTGAATAATTGAAAAGGCGACAATAATAAGGTCTAAAAACAAAACAAGTCAAGAGCGGAACCCTCTAGGGTGCCAATATCGACGAACTGCAATACGGATTTGACGGTTTTAACTGCCACAGCCTAATTTCTGTAGCATAGTTACGAGCGAAGTCACCTGTCTGAAGAGGGCCACAGCTCTTAGCTCATCTGTAAAAGATAAGAACGTTTAAGATAGTCACGGCAACGTTAAGAAAGGCACATACGCAGGTGTGTGTCTTTCTTAACGTTCGTGTGTACGCAAAGTGCGCAAGCGCAAATTCAATCACTATACTGCGCTGAAAGCCGAACTAATTAGCTGAAACAAAGTTAATGGAGTGTTGATCAAGCGGTACAATCTTGATTGACAAGATTGTATTGTAATTAACCCGGGATATGAAACATGGTCATTTCTTTTTAAAGTGGGGTCACAAAGCGGCCTTTAGACGAGTGAGCAAGGCACCTGAAGAGTTAACAGTAACATCAGCTAAAAAGCCTGTTTTTATTAAATTTAGTTAATTGGCGATGTCTTTGGAATTAGTTATGAAATGTTCATGGGCTACTGCGAGTATGGGTGGTAGGCCCACAAATATTATGTCTACGGTATTTTGTATAATTAACGTTAATAAAGACTACTTCCAGGAGAATTAGCTCTTCGGTACTAACGGCACAGCTATTTTTGTGCTAACAAAGTCCTGGAGAAGTAGAGAAACATTTTGTCGGTAGGCTATCTAAGCAAATCATCCTGGAAAAGGAAACTGAGAGTCCACAGAGACTGAGGAAAATGTCCCAGAAAGCCTAAGATGCAAAGTTGACATCAAAAACCTTTACCCAGGAGACACCACGAAGTCGATCTAAGAAGGCTTCGATCCTAGCCTTGTATTGAAACCTCAAATCGTAGGACTCTTCATGCGCCGAGCGACATTCTACTGTGTAGTCTAAAATTAGATTAAAATTTGTAAACCATGTTTCTCTAACCACCGTTACGTAAAAACCATATTTCTACTCGTTAAGAATATTCGCTATACTCTTAGGCAGCCCTGATTTTTTTGGATTCTCAGTGCCGGCATTGAACAGCAGGATAACTCGCACCTCAGAGCTTAATTAAATTTTCGGGCTGACCCTCAGCCAAGATTTAGCGTCTACGGGACTGTTTATCGCATTGCTTCATAGACGGACCCGCATAAATACAAATTTGCAACGGTGGTGCTCGAACCCGCGCACCTATGCGTCTTCAGGATGTCTCAACAACCGATGATCAGACTACAGAAGCGTACAATGGCGTGGCCGAGTTTACATGTTGAGGCCGATTGTCTTCCTGAATGTCAGAGGCAGTGTAGGAAGTAGCGGAGTCAGAGACTTTTACAGATGTGCTGTACCTAACAAGAGCTTCTGAATGCAAGATTCTTTTGTAGGTTTTAAATGCCAGGGTCACTTTAGGAGGCGGTGTCTTGCTGAAATGAATGAGACTTATTATCTTAGCTAAAATGTTTTTAAATGTGTTTTTAAAACCGAGTTGAGTTCTCTCCTGCATTTTTTTCTTTATCTCCTTTATAACCTCAAAACGTTGCTTCTTCGATGTTTGCTATCCGTGGGAGCAAAAAAGGTTGCACAAAACCAGGTAGAATCTTGAATTGAATTTTTCATCAAATAATCCAAATTGAGTAGCAATAAACACCTGAAAGCTCAATTCGGACATTTCCTGACGGGTGTTCATTTGCACGAAATTCAACATCTTTGGAGCAAGCTGCACCGCCAGTTTTGTAGCGCATAAAATATTGGCCAAGACTGTTACAACTGATCCATAAGATATCTTCAATTCCTCAGCTCAGACACCCTGAGCGGTCTCGAGCAAAGCTAACCGGTAAACTTGGCCCGGATGACAAAGAAGCCTTATTATCTGACGTAACGTGATGACATACTGATATATTTTCGTGTTATTAAATCAGTTATTAGAGCACGTGGGACGTTACTCCAGGGACCCCTTTGGTCGGGCTGCCAAACCAAACAGAGTAAAGTAATTGACTATGACTATATATACCTTGTTTACACCCCGTTCTAAGAGTAAAGTAATTTGCTTAGCGTAAGTATTCCCTACAGTTGTCCGAAAGGCTCCAAAACTTGCCTGCACAACGCGATTCAAAACTAAAACCCGCATGGCGTGTGATGCTAAGTTTTGTTGCCAGCTTACTATGAATTACTTTGTTGTTGTTGTTGTTGTTGTTGTTGTTGTATTGATTACGTCAGCTGTTTCTGCTGCTGCTGCTGCTGGCTCCAACGTTGCCAGCCATAAATTGTGGCGTTTCCCCATGGTGACGACGTTGTTTATTTTAACGGTTGTCATCTACTGCTGTCTGGCCCTGCTGCCACGGCCGCAGCTCCTGCTTGTTCTGCTATCGTTGCGGATCACATGCTGTGTAACGACAAGAGACATCTATCTATCTATCTATCTATCTATGCAAGCGCCCCAATACGACATACGCATAAATGTGAGGGCGCACACGAGGGCGATTTACCACTCTCAGCTAAGCATGATGATAGATGGCCGTTACAGATGTGTGTCACGCTGTAGGCCTGGCGTCTCGTTGCCGCTGACCTGTCGTGGCGCCTCGTTGGTGGTGGTGATGCTGCTGCTGGTATGATTACCGAAGTTACCGAAACACTCGAGGCCGAAACGACGGTTTTTGTTCTCTCGTTCAGCGGTTGAAGTGCGACTATGCCCCCCCCCCTTCCCATCGGCGGGAATGGCTATAGCGTTTGCACTCATCTCGCCCCGGCCTTCATTGGGTGGGTCCTGCCCGTCGGTGGCCCACGGCCGTTAAGTTAGGAGGTGGTGGCAGGCTCCGCTAGTCTGTGTAAATGTCGCGCCCAATTCCAAGCCCAGAAATGTAGGAAGGAATCTGCGTTTAGAGTGTGGGGTCGGAAGGGGCGGGTGAGTAGTTTCACACTAGTGATTGCCAGCTGCTGCCAGGCAACGCAGGTGCGTCCTGGAATCCGAGAGACTTTAAAAAACAACAACAACAAAAGTGGGCATCGCTAGTGTTAATTAGTCACCAGTTTCTGCCTGACGCCGATATGCGTCGGCGTCCCTATTATTGCTGACATCATCGTTGTTGCTGTTGTTGTTGTTGTTACAGTCTTCTGTATTGGCGGCGTTGCTGCTGATCTGATTCTTCTTGATGTTGTTGCTGCTGTTGTTAACAATTCTTCTGCCGTTATTCTTATCTGTGGGAGGTTGTGGTCGTCGGTGTTGCAATTGTCATTGTTATTCTTGTTTGTCAGGCTGAATAGACCAAATTGTTTTGGCCGGGTGTGTCTGCACGCAGACGACTCGCACCCGCGCATGTAGATACGCTACTTGTGTTATATATATATATATATATATATAGAGAGAGAGGCTAAGGACACTCATACAAGCATACAGGAACACGCGTGTTGGTAGATAGACGACAGATCGGCGGTCAATGTCTCGATCGGTCTACAGGGCAGAGAGGTGGAAGGACAGGCATGCAAAAAGCGCTTTCTGGATTGGTATTCGATCTGTCAGGTCGACACGTTAGTATCCATGTATCGCTATGCTCGTTTACGCTAATGCATTCCTCTCCGTTCTTTCTTCTGCTTTCTCTCGCTGCTCCTCTACCTAAATACCTCGATATTTTTCTCTCTCTATGCGTCCTAACTATGCGTTGGTTACCGTTTTCTCACAGTTTATCATTATGCGCCTACGGATTATTATTTTATTCCCTTCAGCCCTGATTCAACCGCACCAGTCGGTGCTTTGGTGGCACTCCATTGCACAATATAATAGTGCTCCCTTAGCTACGTCTAATACGTCTGCGTTCTTTCCGCGAGATTTATTCCCTAGGCATCAGCCACGACTGCCGTGTCTGTTGACTGCCTGAGTAGCATTTTGCCTGCAGCCAGACGCATGCGATGTAATAGTAGTAGTAGTAGTAGTAGTAGCAGTAGTGGTAGTTTCGGTTTTAAACACAGTGGTCGGATTTTATAGAGCTCTTACTTAAAAGACTGTAAAATATTTGTACAGAGTCGTGATCAGCTCAATCTCTGCTGCTAGCCCATCGCACAGCAGCCTAAGGAACCTGTTCGGGCACCTGCCGCCGTTGAACGTCAGTTGTTGCCATCTGCGCGCCTAACTGCAATCAACCTTCTATATGAGTTGCCTGGCTACAAACAATCTGCCCTGGCTACGAACACGTAGTGCTAGTGTTGTTATGGAACGGTAGTCTGGCTAGTAAAGAACTGTCATCATCGTCATTACTCGTCGCTGCAGTGTGCGACAATAATGCGCATTGCGGCGATCATTGTCGCCATTGACGCTAATGTAAAGAGCCTCTGGCCAGTCGGCTAGCCACGGCTTTTTACCACGGTCAGCGCTAGGGAAACAAGGCAACCGCTAAGTAGGTAACACCTATCCCCTATAAAAACAACTTCTCTGGTGATAAATGGCCAGGGAATCTTTTTTTCTTATTTTTATTTAAGCTTAGGACGCTTCTCATGGAGTTTCCAGAGCGACATCGACCAGTACGACTAACCAGGGAGAGAAGGAAAATCCGCTTATAGAACCCAATTGACCGAACTTGATGGAGCTAATCGAGAAAATGCACAAGGCCACTTCAGCTCATCAATGAATTAAACTTTCCAATGTCGTCGATTTCGAGACAAAATAAAAGTTGTCACAAGGGGTCCGCCTGTAGGCTGCCAGAATTGAAGTTATGTATAGCTCAACTAGGTGAGACGGAGTCGTGTATGCGGACTGCAAGTCTATTACGCCATGTTGGGTGTCTCTCTCCATTCGACTTGTTCCAGCAACTTGCTCCGTCCTGTAGACATCAACGTCACCCGCTGCTGGAAGTCTACTGTACTCATTTACTGCACACCAGCAGCTTTTTGCATTTACTGCACACCGCTCGCTACGCTCGAGAGATGTGAGCCTCTTAACCAAGTTATCCGACTTATCCCATTATTATGATCGAACAGTATTAAGAGCATTTGAGAAATCGAGCTTAAGGACTAATGTTAAGATGGTCTGAGAGAGGTTAGAAAGGATCGCGCCGTATGCATAGCAGTTTGGCCGCTCCTGCTTTGACCGAGAAACCCAATTATCGGCAATCAATATCGTGCCTCAGCGACGCCGTATGCTCACTTTGGACGCAAAGGACCAGAATAATATGCGGTCGGGCAGATTGAACTAGTCTTTTTCTCTAACGCAAACAGTTTAGCGCCAAAGTCAATTGGCGATAAATCGGAAGGTAGTTGGCCGAACCACAGCAGGTCGACAACCTTGGCTCTGCAAATTCCTAATTCATCGGCCGCGTCTCTTAGGCTGGGTGAATGCAGATCTGCCAGTAATCTAGAACGGATCAAGTTTAGGCCCACTTAGCAACTTATTCGGAGGAATTTTCTGCAGCATATGTGTCCTTTACTTGTCGACCCAGGGCTAGCAGGTGGCAAACGCGGCCAATTGAGATCGCTTGAGTTTTCTCGGCAAACTTCCGGGTAGCGGTTATGCATGAAGTTGTGTGAGTTTCTCCAAGAGTGGCAGTAATACTAGTAATGGAAGAACGTCGATAATGTACACGTAAGAATACTACGGAAAATAAGTTACTACAGCATATCATATAAAATACAGCATACTACATTGTATCACATTAAATCTATTAAAGTGTATAATATGGAATATATTTTATTAAAGTAGATCGTGTGCTATTGCAGTATTTAACATGGAATACATGTTCTTGCAGTACATAATATGGGCTATATATTAAACGTATAATATGGACTAAATATTAAAATATCATACTGCACTGTATGTCGTATAAGTATCATCGTTTGCTATCAGTAACTATGTTATGCACGCTGTGCTACAATGTTAACCATCACGTCCTGTATAACTTTGTTTACGTTATATCTACCTCTCGCTTTATATAACTATTATATACCCAACGTGGGTATATATATATATATATATATATATATGTAATGCGTTCGATGAGACATATACAAGCAAGCGAATCGTGCCAATTTAATCACCAATTTCGTAAACGTTTGGGTGAACGTCTGGCCTTGTCAGGAGGGCCGAGACGTTCGCAAAATTTTAGCAGATGGGGCGGCTACTAACGTCGGCAAAAGCTTTGGCTCACCCGCCTACCACACAAGGCACATCACACACGCGTACCACCACCGGGTGCGCTTCACACCTAGATTCCACGAGGTCAGCCTCAGGCTTACTCGAAATTCTGCGCAAAGTACCACTCGGAAAGCTGTCTCGATTGTCTTTGCACTTTTTAATTCGGCATTCAGGGAAACGTGCAAACTAAGATATATAATCATTGTGTCATGCACCTTGCTGCAAAATAAGCCCTCATCAAAAAGGCCACGGTCAGAGGCGACTTATATCTGTTTTTACATCCTAGCGTAGACGTTACTTTACAAGACTCCACGGTACGCTCCAACTGTGTGATGCCCCATCAAACTCTCAGAAAGCTCTGTCAAAGAGTGTGTGGTGTGTTGCCTAGCAAGAGCCGAGATTTGTGCAAGACCGTAACGTTAAACGTTTGCTCTCGCTGATTCACTAGTTTAAATCCTTAGGTCTATCTATCTGACGATGTCTAAATCCTACAGCGGCGCTTTCTGTCCACATTGATCACAGCGCCTTCTAGGTAGGTATTCATTGTAGGGGTAGAGCTCAATGATCCGATGGTTTCTCCCTCTGTCGAGCAAAAAAATTACATTTTTCGTTGTTCAGTCTTTGAACTCCGGGCTACCACTAAATCCAATTCGGAGCGCGTCAGTTGTGCCTCGAAGGGTCCTCCGTTCGAAGGGCCTTCGCACATACTCGCACATACAAAAACGTGGACAGTCACGTCTTACTTCGCGGAAAGATCGTCTCCGACTCGTCATCGTTGAAGTAACGAAGTTGATGTAGACATTTCCGACGTGGCAATAATCTTGGTAGAGGGACCGCAGCTAGGCTGGGCTGGGCTGGGAAAACAAATGTTCGTTCGTCTTTCCGAGCGCACTCAGCACGCTCGACAGGCTCCGAATGTATGTAAGGCATTATCGCACTACATAGCGATGTGCTGTATGTTGCCGCGAGCCCAGCTTGGCTCTTAGGCTAGGCTAAGGAAACGGCCGACCAGACGTGACACCTTTGACCGGTCTATGTATGTTTCTGTACGAGAGAGATTGAAAACAATCCAACTAAATCACAAAATCGGCCATAATCTGCGAGGTGCGCCGATTTGCAATGCAACGCTCTTGTTGAGAAGAAAAGGTCGTCTCGCTGCGAAAAAAAAACCCTTGCCTAGCAATGGTCACAAATCGTTTAGTCTCTCTGGCGAGTAAGTTGTTTCTGTGCTTGGTTTAATCTAGTCATGTTCAAATTTTACATTCATTCTATAATAGAAAAGCAATTCCTTTCTGTGACGGTAAACGATGAGAACATGTAACAAAGCATGCACTCTATGAATACTACAATAGGTACTGGCTTTAAATATGTTTGGCCAATCGACATGTTTGTGCACACTTTCCGTATGACGATATCATCGCGCGCCGGTTAACACATTTGTTACACATTGTGTCCCAGCAACTGTGCTTGCCTAAACCTTACTGCACTACCAACTGCTTATATTTGTATCGAAAAGTGATTCGAGACTTGTACGAGGTCTAAAAAGCTTTTAGAGCATTTACGTTAATAGTTCGATAGAAACAATAATCAACCCCGCTATGCTTAAAAACGGTACGCTCAGGCGCCCAAATAGGCAATGCATTTTGCCTATTTGTCACATTTGTCACTAAGGTGCATAGTGACAGTTCTGTATTTTTGTAATTATTTGACGGATTTATTTAGGCATTCTTTGCGAGCAATTATAAGATTGTATCTGCATACTCAAGATCCCTCGATACAATGTAGACGGGCGTTGTGTGTACTCGACATAGGTGTGTGAGGGAAAACTTCCTCGCAGATCTCGGTGTGAACCCGAATGTTCTGTCACAATCGGCCTCGATCGCCAAAAAAACACAACGTGGCAATGTTTAACAGAAAGAACTGTATGAAATAACCGCTATGAAATGAATATGAAATAACTCAGATATAAACTGTTTGTTTAATTACGGCGTTATCGAATTTTACGTAGATTTGCTATATATCTGCATGCGTTGTGAGTGTAAGGCCGCACTGTATTTGCGTTGAGCTGAACGTGTGTTTGTGTTGTTTGTGACCCGACCATCTGTGGCTACTCGACGTATCTTGCGCCGTTGCTTCTAACAAAGGCCACAAATTAGCCGCAGAATCTCGGGTTATATTCACGACCAGCAGCGGTGGCAGACATATGGGCAGCATGGGCCACATAACTCTCCATGCCAGTGTACTCTGTCGGTCTTGTTACGACTACCTCCGTGGTTCTCCCTACTATCAACACGCCCCACCACCATCATTATCACCATCACGGTCATCATCACCACCACGACGACTCCACTACGACCACCATGATGAAATGAATAACCCGATGGTTGTTGTTAGTGGTGGTGGTTGTGGTAATGATGTTGTTGCTGTTTTTGCTGCTGTTGTTGTTGATGATGTTGCTGCTGTTGTTGTTGTTGTTGTTGTTGTTGTTGTTGTTGTTGTTGTTGTTGTTGTTGTTGTTGTTGTTGTGTTGTTGTTGTTGTTGTTGTTGTTGTTGTTGTTGTTGTTGTTGTTGATGTTGGTTGTTGATGTTGCTGCTGCTGTTGTTGTTGTCGTAGATTATGCGCGAATTCCTCCGATGAAAACAGCACGCCAATGCGAGATTCAGTGAAAGGATACACACGCATTACGGGACAAGAAGACCACGAGGGCAAATTTGTGGAAACAGGCAAGTGACCAAGCAGCACGCCTGCATTAGCGGCCTGTGCCATATGCCTGCACAGCAGAGAGCGAGAGGGAAGAAAGAGAGAGCGACAGAGAGGGAGAGGAAACTTTGCTCGCGCGTGGTGGCGTGGAGTGTGCGGTTCGGACTGTGCTATGTATGCATTATTTGGCATTATTAACTCGAACCATTCAAGCTGCCTCGGCTTCTGCTGCAGACCGAACGAACAGGCCTGTGAAACTGAATGAACCCTCGCCCCCCCCCCCCCCCCCGCATTTTCCACCTGCCCTGCATTCGTTACTCCTCTTCTCCGTCGGTCTGTCTATCTGTGCGCATTGTTCTGTCTGCTAGACTCTCGTGTGGCGTGAGGTACGCGGTGCGGTATCGCATACTACCTTGCCACAGTCGCACAGTTGCCACAGTCAAAAGTCGCTCGCTGGGGATCTTGTATTGGCGGTACTGCTTGCTGCAGCTGCTGTTCTGGAGTTCCACATGGAGTCGCATGTATGTACAATGCGTACGCGAAGATGCTTCGAACTTGCATCTTGTTAAGTCTGCCAGACTAGAGTTTGTTTTATATAACTTTCTGACCTGATTGCTTTTGAGCACATATGTGTGTTGTGTGTGTAGGCGTAAAAAATGGTCGTGACCATTTCTCATTGCGCTTGGTCGGTCATCGCAAGTTACTCGCAACAAGGCTAGCCGCTATTTTTTTTCGGAAAAGAGAAAGGAAATAATGAGATTGACAGAGGAATTCCTGTGACCAACCCCCAATTGATAAGCAAACGATATAATGACACTGGGTTATAAGGTCGTTTCTCTAACCTTGAAATCACGAGGATACACATTCACACCTCACAATTAGTATAACAACGAATAGAAAGCTGAGTTCTACTTGGTACCTTGTATCCAACGACCCGAACCGCCGCAGATTTGACGAAAGAATTATGCAATGTAATATGAACATTCTAAAAGGCTCTGTTTACCTTGATTTATTGCACTTCAAATTGAACAGCCTACAATGAGGGTTAATAACGCTGTTGAAAAAGCTGAAGTGCATAAGCCCAGGCCGGAGTTCGGACGAGCATACTTTTTTGAAGATGTCTGACGTTGATGTGTCAGATTTGATGTTTGTCAGCTCAATTAGATGCAATCATTAATTCGATTGTGTAGTTGCTCTGTGCATATATGGATATATCTTTGTCTGGTGCGTTGCATGCCTAATCGATGCGACCTCACCGCATCAATTAGGCATGCGACGGTTAGGCATGACATGTATAGCCTAATCAGGCTTGGTTTGAATTAAAGTGACTATAATCTTGTTCAAGGACACGACGCTACTTTGTACAACAGCTCGTTACGCCAGGTTTCTGTCGTCCTGACAATTTAGAAAGTTAACTGAAAGCAGGTTTGACGTGATCGTACATCGCTGTACATGTAGTCGTCCTGAACAGACCAGCTCGACGCGAAAGGGGGGGGGGGAACGATCAAGCAACCAAGGCACGGTTTTCTCGTCGTAGACTCGGCCCTCTCTTATGAGAGGCTGAAGCCCAGCAGAAAAAAAATTAAGTGAAGAATAACGATCTCCAATGGACCTTCAATATGACTTTTTTTTCTGGAAAAGTCTGGCTCGACTTTTCCAGACGGTCGTTTACGACTGTCGCTGGCTACGTCTCAAAAGCTTCCTGACAGCTGAATCGTGTTGGCAGCACGAGGTTCGTCCGCGAGTCCTGTTGACGGCAAACAAGGCGGCGGTTTTTTAGGAAGGGGTAATGACTTCGGCCAATTGACTCAAACGGCCGAAGACACTGAGCTCTAATCCTGGTGATCTCTTTGTCGCCATCGCCCGTGCTCATCATACACCAATGTCGCTAGACGACGGCAGCTTGGAGAACTTTGCCTGGACGCCTTTCGTAACGCAAGCTGTAAGCCCGCAAAAGAGTTTGAGATACGTATATCTGATATAAAAAGGTCACATTATATTTATATATATATATATATATATGTAAGGCAAAAATAAATCCGTCCAATCTATATATGTGCATAAAAGAGTGTCTATGAATGTTCTAGCCATATTGGATAGGATTAGAGAATTCGTCAAACTATTTTGAGGGAAGGAAATATCCTGATTGGAGTGAGAATAGAACTACTTATTTGTGTACATAATCGCTACACTACAATGCTTTATTTATATAACTTGGTTAAACTACTAATTACTATTTTCGTTGTTTTTATTTAAACTAAACTACTATTTTTTATTTGATTCAGTGTGTACGGTCGACAATTATTACCTATGTAGATAAGTCAATAAACTAGACTCATGAATCATTCACTAACTATTGTTGCGCCGATGTGACTGACCGGACATCACAGGCCACACACTCGGAGGGAACTTTCAGACTGGACTCGACGTCTGCAGTGTAGACAATGGTTGAAGAACCTTAGTAATGGTTTCGGGTTGACTACTGCAAGTAAACCAGATAGGAACTTATTAACAAGATCTTTCTTGGTTGCCGCAGGGTGATTTAATTTCAACTTTTGAAGCGTACGAGCCACGTTGCTGAACTACTCTTCTCCCTAAGAAAAAATATCTCGGGCATGAAGAGGCACCCGCTGATAAGCGGTCCATGACAATTAATACATTGAGGCGTGCTTTAACATAAAGCAGCTACGTGCCCATTAGTCCCCGACTTTCTACAACAGACGTTCTGTATGCGACGCTGACTTTCTACATAGCAGACCATCGGTTGGTTCGGTTCGAGTCCTAGGGGATGTGACTTATAACCCAGAAATATAGAGGTTGGTGGTTGTCAATCGAATGTGAGTAGTATTCAGTCTAAAGGCTTCCGTCCGTCACTCCAAGTGGCGTTTACGCGAGAAATACGAACTACGCCCGGCTCTCCGCGTTCCTTGAGGACTTCCGCCTCTGTGAACGCGACGCTAACACCATTAATTCTAGCCTTGTGTAAAACTATAGCTGGACATGAGGTCTTAAAGTCTCATCCAGTTTGGTTACTTGATGTTTAATAGGGAGAGTGCCCACTCTATGTTAGAAGCCCAAACGCTGATGCTTGACTGGTTACTAGAAATGCTACTTTCCTGGGGACAATGTGTGAACCGCCCTAAAAAGTTAGCAATCCACTTAGACCTTTCTTCACGGGTAACGGGCGTGCCAATTTCGGTGGGTTGTTTGTGAAAGACGACTTTGAAGGTACCTGTAGCACCTGCGTTAATATCGTCTCCAAGATTTCCCACCTGTTTCGTTCTCGTGCCACCAAGCGTTCCTCCGCACAGTAATTGGGAACTATGAATCCACTGTTATCATTGCCATTGCTATCCGCTTCAATTCGAACAGCCTGCTGGACAGTCTGAGGTAATATCCTCATCTTTATGCCTAAGCGTATGTTAATTTCCGTCGTTGGGATGCGATTTTCGATTGCAGGTTGGTACTATGGTAGGCTTTCAGTTCATCCGACGAGTTTGGTTATGCCCCGAAAGCGGGTGGCAACGATTAGAGCGGACTGGAGCCCGGAGGCCATGACGCTTTTCGCTTATAAGAACCTTTGCAACCGCTGCAGACAGCCTATATAATGGCAGGCAGTCGTGTGTCTGAGTAGTGTATGGACTCTCAAATCCACTAAAAACTTAGTGATACCCTAACCTAAATGACCGGGATATGTGTGGTATTACTTCAGTGCATGTAGGGAGCCGCTGGTCTGGCTTTCAGTCTCCAGTCTGCTGACGGCGCTTCATGCGTTGCCGCCTCTCCTTCTTCATCACTGTCTTCGCTCTCATAACGACATCACAAAATCATAGCTCGCACCATAGCTCTTTTTTGAGCTGAGCATCTCTGAGTAGATCTCTTGTCGAGCACATCTAGTCGTGATCGGGTCGCCTGCCTCGTGACCTCAAGAACCTTGCATGCAAAAAGCGTGTTATCGGCGTCTCGTCGACGCGCATACAGTATGTCTACTGCAGTTTTCTTGTTTTTCACCATGCAGGGCTGGAAGCTGTCATGTCCGGTGAGAACCTATGGGTTAGGTAGAACGAAATTTCCGCGTATTCGCATCGGTATTATTTTATTAAATCTGAAATACTTGACCTCGTCCACGTCCCAGGTCCCTCTGGTCTCGGTATAAGAGGATACACTTCTGTCAGTTTTCGCCGAGGCATCATGCGGGCAATTACCAGCACAGTGTTTGTGAACACCATCGTGTGCGCTCTAGTGACTCTGATGGCCAGCACTCTCTGCGCCTTGCTTAGCTTTTTCTCTTTTTTTTTTGGTTTTCAATGTAGCCAGTCCCCACACTGATGACTCGTAGAGCAGATTTGAGCTAGCGACTGATGCTAGAAGATAGCGTTTTTTCCGAGGGCCCTTTTGTTCGTGGCGTTAGCTTGGCCAGCTTGCTTGCCACGTGATGCGGCAAGGGAAAGGCCGTTACATAACGTCGCTTCTTAGAACATTGTTTGTAGTATTATATAAAATGTGATAAGATTCCAAGGGTAACATGAGTGATTCGTTTGATAAAGCAAGTGAACGTGCGAGCTGTATGAATGCACTTCGTTCGACATGTCCACTGAAAAAGCTCAGTTACTTTGCGGCCACAAATTGTTCCACAATCCACTTTGTACCAAGACAATCCCGATTAAATGCGCCTTTTAAATGTGGGTTTTTAATTTTAATGTGCTGAACGTGGATGCTCAAGAATAGGACATCTAGGATTTTGAATTCTGTAAATTTTCCTAAACGCGTCTATCTCGCTTGCCTTAGTCAGTGTTGGGTGTCTTCCAGACGGCATCGGGCAGCATCTTCCAAACCGGTGTCGGTATGTCCAGTTTCTCGGACGTCCTCTTGCAATCGCCTATTTTGTAAAATGATATCCGCCATGTGTATATGTATCTATAAAGACGCCTATAGCTTTTATATTTATTTATATATATATATATATATATGAGAGAGAGGGAAAGAGAGACATGATATTTTCGACTGGGCAGCTTCGTAAAACCCCCAAAAAAGTCGACTTCCGGTCGGTCGCACAGATGTTTTTCGTGCCTTGATTCAATCGTTTTTCTCTTGTTTTTCTTCATCGTTGACGACAACGACGAGAAGTCATTCGTACACGGTAAGAAAATATACCGCAGCCGCTGTTGTTGTTGCTGTCGCTGTAGTTACTGGTGTGGTTTTATATAGCTTGGCGAAAGCCCACGATGTCGTCGGCGGCGGCGGCTCTGGCATGAAAAACGTTTTATAAATTTTATACACACCTTTTTCATAACGCCCGTTGAGCTAAGTTGAGTGCCTACCTCTACAGCTGTTCGCTACAGCTGTAGCCGCTCTAGCTGCTAAGATTAGTTTGCTGGTGCTGGTACTGCCTCTGCCTCTGCCACTGCTCCTGCTGTTGCTAAGCGACGAAGACTGATCGCTTCGTGGATTGTTGGAGACGTTTTATAACTAAGACCGCAAGAGAGAAGAAAGAGCAGGTAGCTAGATATGAGCAGGCTATAGAGAAGGAGAGAAATTGAAAACGAAATGCAAGGAGAGATAGAAAGAGTGGGAGAGAGAGAGCGAGCCAGAGAGAGAGAGAGAGAGAGAGGGAGGATTTTCTAATAGCGGTTGTGAACCGCAGCTTGCCGTACTGGAGCGGAGGCGATTGAACCAAGTAGAAAAGACGACGACGACGACAACACAACACAACAACAATAACAACAATAACAACAACAACAACGACAACGACAACAACAACAGCAGCAACAGCAACAACAACAACAACAGCAACAACAACCACAACAACAACAGCAATGTGCGCTTAATGCAGACCCCTTGATAGTGCAGCGCACTTGATGGTGACCGCATCTGGTGCGCGGTCGACGCCTTCGCTTGAGTGCCTGTCTATGATCGGGGTTTAGGGTAGTCGTTGATGATCACAATAAAGTTGACGTTAATAAAAATGCATGTCATGGTTGCTAACGGTTTAATAATAACCATTATGGTTTTATTAATCGGCATTTTGTTTTATTGCCGCAAACTAACCGCCCAATCTAATTAATTTTAAGTACTCTAATGGTGCTAATGTTAGCCACGATAATACTTCTGACTTGCAGGGTGGAGAGAGACCCGCGGAGCATCTCTCACAGGGTGGTGCTATTTTTGAGACCATAAAGGACAAGCATCTAGGCCCCGCATGGTCCGCTAAAAATACCGAAGAAGAAAGACCCGATTCTAAGGCCAGTTATGGCCGTTAGCCGTTAGGACGCCGAAGTGGTTGTGCCGCGTCGCGATGACTGTGTCTGTTTGCATAAGGATTTAGCTGCATTAAGAATATTGCACAGTTTCAATATGTCTACATAAGGTCGGTTTTACAGTTGCGGCTTGGCAAGAAAGCGCTGCGGTATTTCGGCAAGGAGGCGCTGGGGTTGGATACTCAGGCTATCCTCCGGGATAGCCTGAGTATCCGACCCCCGGGACCGATTTGGACCTGATCAAGTGTTGCAGCAACGAGGCGAACAGCAGAGCTTCATAAATATATATATATATATATATATATATATATCATATCACCTTTATTGAAAAAGGGGTATTACAATAGAAGCAAAGTCGTTTCGAATCTGTGAACGACGTGTAATCCTCCAGGCAAATGAGTCGTTCACAACGTCCACCCGAGCAATCTCGTGGGGGTGGATGGAAACGCCGCTCCGGAGATTATTTTGTCTTAGAACAAAATACCTAGTAATAAGTTTCTGACGCGCTAGTTGTTTAAACATGCGGTAATCGGCATGGGATTGGTACTCACTAACACTAGGCAATGTGATACGCTCGCGTGGTAGACAACACCGACGAGCAACTCGTTTCACAAACTTATCCTGCACGCTCTGCAAAACGTCAACATCTCTTTTATAGAATGGCATCCATACGTGACAGCAATAAGTCCACTTTGGTACCACTAAGGTTTGATACAGCTTTAGCTACACATTATGGTCCTGTATAATGAAAGACCGCATTATGAGATTACATATTCGAGACGCGGCCTTGACAACCTCAGTCATGTGAGGTCTAAACTTCATTTGGCGGTCGAAGATTACCCCGAAGGATTTGTAGCGTGAGACTTCATGAATGGGTTGGCCGTTTGGCATATACTGAGTAGTATCTGGCATTGTTTTGAGAACAGCAGATTTGGAAGTAGATATTTGCATGCGGTTTTCCTCTGCCCATAGGGATACGGTATCAATCGCTTTCTGTAGAATAGCTATGTTGCTGTCGTTTTTTGCCTCAACATAGATTTTGAGATCGTCCGCATACAGCTTATATGTAACACCAATATCTCGAAGCATTACCCCGAGATCCTGTACAAATATAGTGTACATTAGGGGGCCTAAGCATGAGCCCTGCGGGACACCAGATACACACCTGCCGACCGCGGAATAGCTATGCTCAACTTTGACGACAAATGTACGGTCTGTAAGGCATGATTCTGGGGCACCAGTTTATGATTCTGGGGCCGATACCTAACGCTGACATCTTTATCAGAAGCAGATGATGGTCAACGCGGTCGAATGCACGTGAACAATCAAAGTAAACGACATGCAGAGGGATGTTGCGATTTCGGGCCAGCGCTCAATCGTGAGCTACTTCCAGTAACTGAGTACCCGTTGATCGACCCTTTGTAAAACCATGTTGTGAGGAGTCCAACAGGTCTTTAGAATCAAGAAATGTGTATAATGTAATATATACAGGTAGTTCCACAGGTTCTTAAAATGAGCTTTTCCGAATTTGCATTTTGGCGCTTTCACTATTGGAAACGGCAACTTTTCGACTGCTAGCAGTCAAAATATGGTGGTGATTGGCCGTTGCGATTTCGTTTGATCGCTTTTCCCGTGCAACGTATCGGCGTGATGTTGAAAAATTTAGAAAAAAAGAGTTTCGAGCGGTTATCAAGCATTTTTATTTCAAAGGTTGGAATGCGACCCAAGTGAAAACTGAGTTAGACGAGGTGTACGGTGACTATGCGCCATGTTTTGCCACTGTTTCCAACTGGATTAGTAAGTTAAAAAGAGGTCGCAGGAGCACCGAGGATGAACTACGTTTAGGACGCCCAAAAACGGCAACTGATGAGGAAAACGTGGAAAATGTGCGGAAAATCTTTGCCGCAGATAAGCGAGTGAACATTAGGGAGATAGCGGAGGCCTTGGGGATTTCGGTGTGCATTTCATCCTGCACAAGAACTTGAAGATAAAAAAGCTCAGAGCAAAATGGGTGCCGCATTTGCTCAACCAAGGCCAAAAAGACGCGCGTGTTTCCGCTTCACAGCGAAATTTGGCCAAAATGTTGAAAAATCCGTCGGATTTTTGGCGCAGATTCGTGACCGTCGATAAAAGCTGGGTCCATCACTACACTCGCGAGACCCAAGAAGCATCTCGCCAATAGTGTGCACCTGGTGAAGGACCTCCGATGAGGGTGCGAACAACGGCATCGGCCGGAAAGATGATGGCTACGGTTTTTTGGGACCAACGTGGAATAATTCTAGTCGACTACCTTGAGAGCGGTAAAACGATCACGGGAGAATATTATGCAAGGCTGTTGGACTGTTTAAAGCAAGAACTCATCGTGAAACGGCCCGCTTTGCAGAAGAAGGTTGTCCTGTTTCACCAGGACAATGCTCCTGCACACAAATCGCGGCAAGCATCGGCAAAACTGGCCCAACTGAGGTTCGAACTTATTGAACAACCTTCCTATTCTCCAGACCTGGCCTCCTCTGATTATTTCCTCTTCGGACACTTGAAGAATAGTCTCGGTGGAAAGCGTTTTTCCAGCAATGAAAAGGTTAAGGCTGCTGTCAATGCCAATTTTCAGTCTAAAGACGCGGAATTCTATAATAGACTTCCTATCTTTTTTAATATTTGCGACAACAATCTGCGCAGTCCTCAAACCATGTCGTCGAAAATAGTTGCACGATCTGACCGAATCAACAATATGTTTTCGTGGCGCATGGCCAGAATGTTGAGAACCATGAACTAGTGATATATTATTATATACTGTACAATTACATATACTTTGCAGAGGTACTATTTCGACCTATTATATGGTAAATTGTTCTTTATGCCTCTTACATTGTGCATTGTATATATTGAATACAGGATTTTCCTATCTAATTATGTATATAATTATCTACCCTTTGAAAGCAATAAAGGAGCACTTAAAAGAAAATTCTACTCAAAAAGTATAAATGCTCTGAAATCTCGGTAGGCAAAGTGTACTGAGCTTCTGGGGGAGTATATCGAATAAGAAAAAAATAAAAACAAGATTTGGAAAATTCTTGGTATTCATTTTAAGAACTTGTTGAACTACCTGTATGTATATATAATTTTTTTAAATATTGGGCTGTATTCTTAGGACGGCAAATTTATTTAAATTCAGTAATTCCTCCTTAAGCTAGAAATTTTCATAATTATACAATTCAAACAATTGTAACCATTCAGGGCATTTTGCAGAAAAGGCTAGCGCGTGTGCCTAACATATATATATATAAGTGGTAATATCGGTTCGGAACGAAACGATTCTGATTTAAAGTGAAGCTGTCTCGTCATGGTTCGTCCCAGTGCATACAGCCGAGCGCTTCTAAAACTCGCTGGGCAGTTGCACACGTTACGGATGTTTTAAGCCTTGATGTGCCGCTGATTTGCCTTGTTGTTGTCGTTTAAGATAAAGCCTAAATTTCTCAAATTTCAAAATTGCTCAATCAATTGCGAGCCATTAATATGCTATAAAGATCGTTGACGTCTAAGTTTAGAACCCGCCCGCTCTAGCTTAAGTAAACGCGTACACTATATACGAATGTGCCTGTTTATGGTTAGCCTTTTTTTTTAACAACTGGTTTATTTGCCACTGCCTGAGGGCAGCGAACCTGCACCGCAGCCGCATTTCCACGTTGCACTTCAATTGATATTCTTTGTAGCAGAAATTCCCCTGCCCTTTTCTCATCCTTCTCACTTGCCGCTCTTTTCCCAATTTCTTTTAGAAATTTTACTGTTGATTCGCCTATGACTCCCAAAGTTTCTATGGCAACTGGCTGCACTATAAAAGATGCCTCTAACTCGCGGTACTTCAAACTTTTCCGCTGCTCCGCTAAATTAGCAACAGCACCTGCTGATCTTGAAGCTCGGCTTCTATAAGACGGCGCCAGTGTGTCCCATACAAGGGCCTTTCCGGAGGACCACGGAACCAAAGGTCATTCCGTCTGGACGTAAGGCTGAGTCCGCTGCTTGTCCGACTGGCTCCTTTCTGCAGGGTACGTTAGCGGATTGCAACGCTCTTGAAATCACTTCGTTGAGGGCGGCGTGGCGCGAATGTCTTCCGCAGCTCCTAGGACAGCTGAGGCCGCGCTCTCCCGTCGGCGACACCGGTGTGTTGCACAGGGAGCAACTATGGGGCGCACACACAGCCTCCCCTAACCGCAGGCCGGCAACGATGCGGAGTGTTGTGTTGTCCAGCATCGTTCCCAGCTGCGGCGAGGGGATGGCTTGAAGCCATTTTGCGCTCGTATCGTTGAAAGCTGCTAGTAGGCGTGCCTTGCCGAATGCATCAGCCGTGTTGTCCAGGAGCTTCTTTTGAATGGCTTCGACTACCACAGCATCCAGAGCACGCTGGCGTGTGTCGTCAAGCACCACGCGGTGATATGCGGCGAACTTCTCTTTTTTTGGACTCCATGAGCCGTTCTAGAAAGGACTTGACGTTCGAAGGAGATATAGATATAATCAGTTCCTAAAGTGTGGTGATTGAACCCAAGAATGCGGTCTGGGCCAGATCGGTTGCACGTCGTATTCCTAGACCTCCGACCTGGTTAGCATTTGTTTTAGATTGTTTTAACAGCTGTTTTTTTTATTTTAGATTGTTTCAACGACAGTCTGACATGATAAGAGACACACAACGTGGCGTTTCGCGTGTATCCACATAGAAAGCACTTATTTTATATACCATGAAAAACATTCTTAAGTTAGTTGAATATGGCCTGTGTAAGATAATGGTTCCATGACCTGTGGTAGCCGTACATCAACCCGGGAACAGTTCAAACCATAAAGAGTCTCACTGCTAGAAAACGGACAGTTTTCAAGCAGTACCTACTTTGCCTCGTAATTGTTAACGGGCAGGCGGCGTTTGTTGCCCGTCTCTCTTGCCTCGGCGTGCAGCAGTGCCGCTGGGGCTCATTCCTGCACAAGAAACAGCTAAAAAGCTAAGGATATTGATACCTTCAAAAATTATAATCGATAAGGTCTATTTAATATTAAGCTGAGTTGATCTCTCTCTCTCTCTCTCTCGATATATATATATATATATATATATATATACATACATAATGTTTATTTCGCAATAATTTTGCATTTCAAGATGGTACATAATTACAATACAATCATCATTATATACAATTTTAACATTTTAGCGACCGTCCCACCGGGCAAGAAAGTGCAAAGACCGCCGATGCGACTGGCAGCTCGCTGCGTGGTATTTAGCGCATACCTGCGAGCAGAACCGGCAACGACATTGATCGCCAACTTGGTGAAATCCTTGAGTCGAACACACCAAGAGATGATAGCCATGTACGATGTACCTTGTGTACACGTGCCGGCTAGTGCATGCCATTCCCTCCCAAAGCTCCCTGGTGAGGTACACATCTAACTGCGCTACCTCAGCCGAGGCCTCGGTCACTTTTCCCTGCCACTCCAACAAAAATTGTTGAAGTGGCATTGTAATAGGTGACTTAAGCCTGACTCTGATTGTTTCCACTGCCAGTCCACAACCCGCTAGCAGGTACACAAAGCGATTCCTTGCCATCCGCGGCAAGCAAAGAACGCGCTTCATATATATTGTGAAGCATCTTTCTAGCTGCGCAAAATTTGCCGCGGAAAGATGGCCCCACACCCTGCCAAGGCTGTAGCTCAACATTGGCACAATCTTAAGCTCAAAAAGACGCAATGCAGCACTCAGAGACAGTCGTCGAAGATCTCTCACCTCTGTGTGAATAGAGGCAATAGCCGCCCGACACCTGTCGCTGATGTGCTTGGTAAAGGTCGTTCCCGTATAGTGCAGTCTCAGACCCAAATACGGGAAGGAGTTTACAAACTCCAGCAGTTGGCCACAGCAGGGTATTACGTTTGCTGCAGCCAATCGACCCCCACGGCGAAACTTAATGGCTTTCGTCTTCCGCGAATTTATTTGTAGGCCCCTACGGTGAAGGTAACCTTCTACGTCGCCGACAATACGACGAATGGAACCGCGGTCCCGGTGGGCCACTACTATGTCATCCGCGTACATAACGACGACGGCGTTTCTAAACTCCTTCCGCACGTGGCGGGCTAGGTCTGCAATGAGCAAAGAGAAGGCTAGGCAACTGAGAGGGTCCCCTTGAGGGGTCCCTACGTTTTGCCTCAGCTGCAAGGTGTCTTCGCCCCTTATGTTTACTTCAAGGCGGTCTTCAGCAAAGAAGCTGGAGAACACTCGTAGAAAAGAACCACCCACCCCAGCATGTCGAAATGAATCGACTAGTAAGTGACGGGGAGCTTTGTCGAGGGCCTTGACACAATCAATAAAGACGGCGTACAAGTGGCCCCCGGGCACAGCCAACACCCGCTCAACTTCCGACTGGAGTACGTGGATCGCGTCCTGTGTACCTTGACCCTTCCTGAATCCGAATTGCTCCGGAGGTAGGGTCTTCTCCACAGTTGGAAACACCCTCGAGATAATCAACTTGGTGAAGATTTCCTTAAGAGTGCGTTCCGACGCGATACCCCGGTAGAGATTTGGATCGTCGACGTTGTCACCGTATTTGCCCTTGAATAGCAGAGTAAGCCTGGCCTCGTGCCAAACCTGAGGTATGTGTCCCCCGCTGAGTATCTGATTAAACAGATTACACAGCTCCCCTGCTAAAACATCGGACGACTCAGCCCAGTGTTCGTAATAGATCCCATCAGGACCACTACTCTTCCTCTTGGGCAACCCGCGCAAGATCTGCACCACTTCTTCCACCGTAAACGGCGAATTCATGCAGTGCTGCTCCAGAGTGAGCTGTTGCTCAATAACTGGGTCAGGCGCGGGGGCGTTTGCATCGAGCAGAAGAGCACTAAAGTGCTGCCGCAACTGCTCCTTTGTCATGCTGTGCATGCCTTTGCTCAGCCGGCGAACAATGTAGACATGGGGTTTGCGCTCTGCTCTCTGAAGCATGCGAAACTCCTCCTCCTCATCATACCGGCGCTTATTCTCCGCGAGCAGTTTCTTGTAGGTTGCTTTATGTCGGCCATAAAGCGCCCTACGATCAGCAACTATCTGGGGGTCGGGGTGCAGAGCCCGTGCTCGGCGCAGGAGCCCCAACACTTAATGACGTTTTAGGTAGCAGGCCTGTGTAAACCAGGGCCGCGCCCGTCTTTTTCTGTACTTCTTCTTGACTACAGCCGCTTTGACAGTGACCCCCAAAGCGTGGTTGCTTTGTTCAATGTCAGAAGTTGATCTCAGGAGCCGTAATTTGCGCGTTAATACACGCAAATCTAGCTGCCTAGACAAGTACGTTGTCGGCTGCCGCCGCGGGGCGCGCCCCTGGCCAGGCAGACACAGAGACGCTAGCACCGGCAGGTGCTTCCGTGCTGGAATATTAAGGACCTCGCATCCCTGAAATTCCGTCGGATGTTGAAGGGAGGGATGAAACAGGAGGTCGATAGTGCTTCTTCTACTTTGGCAAACGTACGTGAATTTATCACGCTCATTCGCCCAATGCAGGCCTCTATTCTCTAGAAGCGTAAGAAGCACATCGCCCTTCCTGTCGGTGGCGCCACTATCAATACGACAGTTGAAGTCGCCGCCGACCAAAGTGGGTAGCTGGAGGTTTAGTCCCGCTAGACCAGCACTGATCGCATCGGCAACCTCAACGTCATCGTAGTGAGGTGGCAGGTAGAACAATGCGAGGTTGAAACTACCTGAGGTGAGTGCCATGCAACACTGACCTCGACACACACATTGCATTCGGGGTGACCCTGTTCGTAAATAGATTGAAAGTCCACCTACTGGTCTTCCCCGCCCTCCGTCTGGAAGACTCGCTAGCAGATGAAAACCTCGCATCTCATCGAGATGCAGTTCCACTCGCATAAAGGTTTCCGTCAAGAGTACAATGTCCACACCTTCGAACAAACGTTCTGGTGCTAGCTGTAAAGCCCCAGATAAACCTTCACAATTCCAAAGCAATAATTTGCAGCTGTGAGCAGTATGCAGCTGCCTTGGCAGAAGGCGTCATTGCTGTCTAGCTGTTAAGCCATGCCCGTCAGTAAACTCTTCGCATACCCTAGCCTGAGCCGGCGGAGCCCCCAGCCAGCGCCGGAAACTCACGCCTTTCGGCCAGAAGGCGTTACTTGAAACGCTACTAAAGTCACTATCACCAAAGGCCACGCAGAAGACGGAGTCCGGCCGGGAAACTTTGAGTTTCCAAATAGCACGCACTACAGTATGTATCCCGGTTAGCCAACCAAGCAGCTGTTCTGCCGACGTTTTCCGGCTGAAGCCCTCCAAACGGAGAGCTCTCATGGGCAACACACGGTTTTTACACAGTGTTATCTCACCCAGGTCTACTTCAGCACTTCCTGCTCGAAGAGGACGGTGCTTCCTATTCGCGCTAGTTTCGCGTTTTTCTGCTGCCGTTTGCTTGTGAAGTTGAGAGGCATCGCTCGGCCTCGGCCCCAGGCGTCCATCCTGCTTCTCTGGGCTGTTGCTGGTCGATCCACCACTTTCACTCGCAAGCTTTCTCTTCTTTTTTCTTCTTCTCTTCACCAGCTGGAAGCCTTCGTTGTCCAGCTGATCTACGTTGGCTGTCTCTGTACAGTCCATTGTGTCGACAACCGGCTCGCGCGTCTGCAGCGGAGTGGTGATGTCACTTTCTGCTGCCGGCGCCGGCTTCTCCTTCTTCTCCAGCTTCTCCCGCTGTCGTTGCTGCCGCTCAGCCGCTCTCTCTTCCCGCCGTTGTTGGCGCTGTTGATCGAGATCGACAACACTCTTGGCGACGTCTGTAGGAGGCGTCTGCTGCTGCGGTTTCTGCACTCGCTGTCTCTGCTTCCCCTGACACTGTTGTTGCTGTTGGTTTTGTTTACCAACAGTACGAGTGACGGTGGGCGCATCTGAGACGTTCGAATCAATTACGGGCTTGGCGGCAAGTTTTGAGCTGCCGTCAGTGCCCTGTGCCACTTTGTGCTGTGCCACCTGCTTCTTCGTCTCGATTTCTACTCTCGATGTGCTTACGTTGCTCCCGGTGGGACGGGAACGAAGCTCGGAGACCAGATGTTCAAGCTCCGACACTCGGATTGTATTTGCCGCCGCGAGACGGCTGATCCGCTGCAGGATCTCAAGCAAGACGCCGTTTGGGCGGGCGCCTTCCAGTTCAGGACATCCAGGGCACCGAGCGGGCTGGTTTGCCCCTACATCGGTGCGCGGTGATGAGCACTTCACATGGGCTACGCCCACAAAACAGGTAGGACACTGGGTCCACTCACACGAGCTCTTTATCACGGAGCTACATACAAAACACAGCGCACTGTTGGGCGCCGCCATCTTGCTTTTTATATATATATATATATATATATATATATAGTTAAGAACGATTCAATTATTTATTAAGGAATAAACATGGAGCTACAATTGTCTCCCGAGAACGTGTGCACAGGCAATATTACTCTATCTCGTATAGAGTGGGCTGGGACCACTTCAGCAGCGTGCCCCGGACGGATGCCGCGTTCCCGCGTTGGACGTCAAGGTCGAGGCGCTGTCTCAGGAAAGCCGCGGATCTTTTGTCTCCAGTTGCGAGGTTCAGCTGCTCACCGACTCTGTTGAGGAGCTTGCGAGTCAAGCTGCCAGGACCGCCTAAGGTTTCGAACGCTAGCGGTTGAAACTCATGTAGGTAACCTATTGAGGCGTATTTTGCGAGCTTCCTTGCCTCAGCTAGATTACCAGCGTGGCCTGCTGAGATCGCCCCGCCACCGACCATTGAAGGTGCTAATGAGTCGGTGACAGTGGCGTCCTAGACGAGCATCCTGCCCCTACTAACGGGGGTAAGAGTCATCCCATCCGGGCGCTTACCATCGTCGGTGGAGAGGCCCTGGGGCTCTAGGATGCAGGGGAATCCACTTGATCGAAGCGCTCGGCCGAAGGTGTCGTTAATGTCGGCATGCCTGGCACGCCTTCCCGCACTCATGATGCACGATAACCCGTGATGGGCTAATTTGTCGACGGGGTGACCGCATTTACGTTGATGAGGGGACACAAGGTCACAGCCGAGACGAAGGCCTGCCCCGATTCAGGTCGTCTCGTTGTCCAGGAGGGTGCCTAGTGGGGCACTTGGAAGCGCATGCAACCAGGCCCCGGATCCTTTAGCAGCGACCGCTTGAAGAGCTCTTGTGGTGTCATCGACAGCGCTCGCTAATAAGCCACGATATACTTCGTCATACAAGAATGTGCTCCAGTCATGTTGGCTTAGAGGGTTATCCGAAGCGCCTCTGCAAACGGTCTTTAACTCCTCGTACAGGCGTCTCTTGAGCTCATTAAACTGAGAAATGCCGGCTTCGTCTAGTAGTGCGATGGCATTGTTCTCAGATCGGAAAAGGGAAGAGACTATGCTGCCCCAGCAGAGACAAGCGGATCAGGGATCCCCAGACCCCCCTTGGAGATCGGTAATTGTGCCTGCTTCCGAGCGGAAGGCGCCAGCGATAGATTAAGAAGAGACTCGAGGGCGTTTAGAGTCAACTCGTTTGATGGACGCAGATCGTCCAACCGCCCTGTTAGATCAGCTCCGCGAAGAAGGTGGGTGACTCTCGTAGCAGAGAAGGAGGAACGAAGTAAAACTAGGGCGCGGTGGGAGCCGAGCGGCGCGAAGTTGTCAGCGACTTCCTTAAGCTTATTCTGCCATTTTTCGAGTGCGTGTGTGAGCACTTCCGGCCGGAGGGGAACTCCCAGGAGCTCCAAGTCGTTGTCGAGGGTAACCTTACATCCCGGCAATAAGGCTTGAAGGATGCGAAGGTCTAGGGTCTGTGCAGTATCGCCTGTGACGTAGATCTCACATTTCTCGGGATTCAGCTCTAAACCCGAAGTCTTACGAAAGTCAAGCACACACCGAACGTCGTCGGCAACCATATCTACATCGCCCCCCAGCACGCCGTCATCTAGATACCAGATGTTTAGTGGGCTTTTAAAAGAGTCAACTAGCTCTTTGATACACAGGCAAAACAGAGGGGGGGGGGGGGGGGCAAAGGGTCACCCTGTTGCAGCCTCGTGGCCGAAGCTATAAGATCGTCTGGGAGGGCCAGGTAGGAAGCCGTACGGTACGCTTGACTGACGTGGTGCGTTAGCTGGGGGCAATGTGTCGCGACCGCCTTCAAGAGGTGATTTCGTTTTACGGAGTTGAATGCGTTCTTGAAATCAAGCTTGACGAGGACCCCAGGAGACGTGCGTGAGTCAATGAAAGCTCGGGCAGCATGTACCGCAGCCTTGGCCATCGGCTAGTACAGCAAAGCCAAGCTGGTGAGTGCCCGTCGCCTCGCCTATGATATCCCTGGTTCGATTGCAGGCAATCTTTGCGGCTAGCCTGCGTAAAGTGGAAGAGCAAGCAATCGGTCTCACTGACCCGTACTTCTTCTGTAATATATATATATATATATATATATTATATATATATATATATATATATATATATATATATATATATATATATATATATATATATATATATATATATATATTTATATATATAGCCGCTGGCGAGTAGGCTGCTTTCATCTTAGCCCCTAACAAATTAGTGAAACATACTACCAGTTTCGCGAGTTTCCTGTTGTAACTTTGCAGGATAGACCCGTGAACCGTCCTGAACTGACTGTGCAGACACCTGCTCAGCTTTTCTTAATGTATCCGTGAGAATAGCTGCCGACAGCCTGATCCACATATATGGAAGTGAAACGTACACAGGCTGTACTGTTACAGTGTGACCTCTGAGCAAACGCAGTGTTTGTGATACTTGTCTCTGACCTTTATTGGAGCCCTTGGAACGCGTTTGCTGGTGACGGTGAGATTAATCTAGTATAAAACGGCCGCGAATGTGCTTTTGCTAACTGGAATACACTGAAGCCACACTGAATTTCTACACAATCAACGTGAACATATGCTGTTCTGAAATTGTGCCGGTGTGTTCGACACGGTGTTCAATACGATACGGACGCTTTCTGCAGGAACAGCTGCAACAGTCCACAGTAAACAATTAGCTCACTGAAGGAGGACGCTCGTCTTCTCAACATGGCTAGAGGAGAAGACATGAAATACATTATACAAATGTTGGAGGCCAGACTAGTAGACACAAAGAGAATCCAAGCGATAGAGAAAGATATTTGGAAGTTAAGGAAAGAGAATAAAGTTATCAAGCAAAAAACACTGTACTCGACTACAAGATTCATAGTTTGGAGCAATATTCATGATCAAGGAACATCAAAATCTACGGAATCTTAAAAAAATATCAGCGAAACCCAAGGTGTAATTAAGTAAGCTTTTACAACTCGCCAAACGTGGCGTTAATCCAGTTGTTGCTCACAGGTTAAATAGAAATTCGAATGCCTGTATGAGCCACTTCGCATTAGGGAGGCATTCTGAACAATTAGGAAACAATCTATTAAAATTAGCGATCTTGGATTCAAGGACGGATCAATCATAGCTGAAGTTCGGATGCACCTGTGTGATTTTCTGCGTGAATTACTTAAAAAGGCAAATAACTTTAAGAAGGGAGCGAAGTGGATCAATTACAAGAAACTTGACGATCATAATGCGAAAGAATGAAAAATCCGAACTTAAAGTAATTCGTAGTAAAGTTGACTTATTACACCTCCGGAATGAATTGATCAGTAAGGGTTCTGCAACCCATCCCCAGAACTGCCGTATGAATTAAGATCAAATAGAAAAGGATAAAGAGTGCATCAACGCAGTCCAGAACTCAATGTAAACATAAAGAAGGCGAGATAGGGGCCAATGGCAAGTGAACAGCTGACCTGGAGAGTGGAAATGTTGATTGGGTGTGTCACCATCCACTAAAATTAATTAAGTTATATATACAAAGTTTAGGAAATGAAATCGAGCGTGCTATAGCTGAGATTCAAAATGCCAATAGTCATTTTGATATTATTTGTTTTAGTGAAATATAAATTAAAAAACATGAGAAAGAGCTATATAATATAACGGATTATTTTGCGTTTCTCTGTTGTTCTACAAAAAATAGAGCAGGTGGAACGGCGATCTACATTCATAAAGACTAGAGACCTGTTAAATTCGCTCCCAGAGATTTTTTATGGAGGTGGAACAACCAGGAGTTAATTAACTGTGAGTGGTTTCGAGTCAGAATTAACACTACCCCTGGCATACTGGAGATTAATTCAGTTTACAGATCTCCGCGTAGAGTTGCGTCCAATATTGATAAGTTCTTAGGAAGTAAGTAAGGCTGGTAGTGGGAATACTAATAGACTCATAGTAGGCGACATGAAAATAAACATTCTTATATATATATATATATATATATATATATATATATATATATACATATATATAGGCGACTCAAGAGTATCAGTTAAGTTTTAGCGGTATTACAAAAATAGATTCCGGTACAGCTATTCATATATTCCAAAATTTTTCAAGCATAAATGATCCCGATATAAAATATATAGACAGACCCGATCACCGATGATTTAACGGCAATAAAAACAGGTAATATGATTAGTATCGGTGAAATTTACAGAGCAGGCGTCTTCAAAAATTACTTTTCCTGCTTACGTGGCCCAAGCGGGTCCAACGCAAGCATTTGTTTCCTCCCAGCCCGCATCATTAAAGTGTCCGTATTTATTCAGTCGAGTGTACTATCTTAAATAAAAATACATCAACTTCCATCCAATGTTTCAGTTATAAAAAATGTATTAATAATATGTAAGGCAGCATATGAATTGAGCAATTGATTACGATCATCGGCGGAGCGGCTTTATTGAATGGGCCGATTTATTTCGGAGGTAGAGGGAGAAGTGATGCCAGCTTTAGACCATAGACACCGGGGCGGGCACCACTGAATTGTTACTCATGAACGATTGGAATAAATCTTTATTTCCTGTTGTGGTGGAGCCATTAAATTGGCCCGAAAGTAGGAATTTCATTCCGCCATCCTATGGTCATCTTTTTTGCAAATGTTTGGATTTCTTATGAATGTAACTAAACCATGTTCAACGTCTTTAAAATTGTTAATTTTATTTAACATTTTAAAAAATAATCGTACTCATATCAAACCTGCATCTGAATTGTTGGTTAATATACTTACCCCAAGGTAATGGGAGTAAAGCATACTTCTAGTCGAACATGATTTTCGTAGACGAAACTGAGGAGATCGCTAACGCTCGTTAGCGATCTAACGTTAATAGCACGCTTTCAATCTCGAACCATACTTTAGAAATTGAACAATCGTGTTGTGCAGTATTGTTTATGTCAACATTTTTTATCCCCGAATTGAGAGAATGACTAGATTGGGGGACAAGCATCACTGTGTATTTTACCTTAGGCATGTTCAATAGTCTTGCGCATAGTCGCCTCGTCTCCATGACCATTAAGATCGCACCATCGGTCATTTCCAGTAGCTCGCATCACGAATGTTTTAACCCGCCTTACTTTTAACGAGCTGCCAAGTAGGCCATAGAACGCCTTTAGGCTCCACATGCTCCACTCACTGTAGCTGCCGCGCGCCGTTGGACTTTTGGCGTGAATGTCTTTTCTCCTTCGTTTCGTTTCTCTTCGATTTTTCTTTTCGATTTTTTTTGTCCTGTTGTGGTTGTTGTTGTGCCTATGCCGATTGTTGCTGTTGTTGATGTTGTTGTTGCTGTTGTTGTTGTTGTGCCGATGCCGACTGTTGCTGATGTTGTTTATGCTGTAGTTGCTGCTCCAAGCGCTTATTCTGTCTCGTCTTTGTCATGCACGGTCTGGTTTTGTTGTTACTGTCTTCCACTCTCCCGTCGGCGTCTGCTGCTGCTGCCGCCGTTCTTTCCCCTCTCTCTATCTTGAACGATCTGTGCATCCGCACCGTTTCCCTCAGCCATTGGCCGGAAGGGTTTACTTGTCACGGCATCCTCTTGCAATGCCGCTCGTGCCAAGGAACAGGGGCTGGAGAGAGCTGGGACCTGCCAGTACTGCTGCTGCTGCAGCAGCAGTTCCGTGATCAACTGTAACGGGACCGGACAACAGTGAATCCTATACTGGCCAGACTGGCGGCTGGCGTCTTTATTGGGACTGTGTTCGCCTTAAAGCAGACTTTAAGGCGTTCCAATGTGATAAATATGGCACAGAATTGTTTGGCATAATCGTCTTAGGTTTTTCTGATTACACTTTTTATCGTCAAAAAAAAAATCTGTAAAGGCACACAACGTTTTCTCAACATTGTCACAATAGTACCTATCACAGCTGGTCTGATTCGGCTGGTTATCCACAAAGTCACAGAGATTCGTTTTTAGCACTTTTCTTTTAAACGTCTTTTTGCAAAGAATGCACACAAGTTCCTCGTACCTAGGGTCTTCCAGAGTGCACAAGCCACCGCAGTAGATACGGATGCATTGGCTCAAGCAATAAGAGATAACGGCTGTGCTGATGGCGTTGATATTTGTTGCCGCTGTTGTGCTAAACGGTGCACAGCTGGAGTTTCAAGGGGAAAACTTACCTCCAAGGGGGGACGGGGTATTTCTGGCAGTACACTCAACCTCAATTAATGCATCATAAAGATAGTTGTCATATTTTAAACACAAATGTGAATAATTCAAAGCTTAAAGTTCAAAACAAATGAGATTATAGGTGGTGCAAACTTTACAGAAATTTCCTAGCACCTGCAGATAAACACGAACTGCAGCAAAGAGACGTACACTCTCATACACGACTCTTCTTGGACACTAACAAAACTATAAAAAGCACTAGAACTAATAAAGTTTGGTGCAATGCTGCCGGTCGAAGCCAACGCTGGAAAATAGCCATGTTGTTTTTCAGGCGATTCCTCACGCCGGTGCGCCGTTTACTATAATAGCACTAATCGATTTAATAGACAGCTTGAGAACAACGGGAATATGCTCCTCAATCCCAGTCAGTAAAACACGGAAAGCCGAGCCCTCATACGTCACACGTCGATCTGGCCGGGCTGACGTTTCAAAACTCCAGAAAAATTAATGCACACAACCACAAAGTGCTAATTCAACAACTCGATGCAAATCTGTACCTGCACTGCGCTGGTTTTAAGGACGCATTGAGAGTAGCTCTTTAGAATGGCAAGTGAAAGTACTTAAACGGTTGAAATCTCGTAAAAGCAGTCTTATGTCTTAGCGACGTCGTTTTACGGGTTCGCTTCTGGGTTCTGCAAGCGATCGTAGTCTCAAGAAGTTTGCAGGAAAGTTAATCTAACAATTAACAAAGCGGAAACGAAGGCAGTAAAGTTTCGAGAAGGTCTGACTGTAGCGGATGACTCTCGTTTAGTTGAAATCCTTGTAGAGTGCATCAGCTTGCTGTTTAAAACTTTGCTCGACATTGCTTTCCTTGCATAGGGAGTTTTTTGCCCAACGCATTGATAAAGCAAACAGAAATTGGTGGAGAGAAGCTGTACGGCGCAGAGGATGTGACTTACGTATTTTACATTTAGGATCGCAAACAGACAGCAACATCGTACGAAATCTAGGATTTGTCTGTGCATCATGTGATAACTAGATCCCAATTATGAATTTAGTGAATTGTTTTTTAATCAATATTTGGTTTATGCACATATGTGCTACAGCTCTTCTACATTACTTTCATCAGCGACATTGCTTTTGACCACTGTTGGAGATGATACAGATCACACGATTTTCCGCATAGCATGCATTGACACTCGGTCGATATTTCACGCAACCCATTTCGTATGCATACCTTCATATAAAATCCATGTATTGCAAACCCAGTAACGAAGTATCTGTTTTTACAGCATGGGCACATCTAGTAATTTTTTTTAAATTATAGTTTTATTATAATTTAGAAGAATATATAATGCTTCACGGCGTTGCTGCTCGTCGACCTAGTTGCTCCTTCTGCGCGCCGTAGCCACTCTATCGCTCATGCCCGTGAAGAAGTCCTGCCCGCCCCCTGACGTGAAGGTCCGGTTCCATCCAGTCTCTCAAAGTGCCGAGCACTGACGTCGCGTTACCTCTTTGGACCTCGAGAGATCAATATTACCGTGAGGGGCCCAGGGCCACCCATCGTCTCGAACGCGAATGGCGAAAAGTGGTCCGCCCGACTTAGGTCCGCATACTTTCTTATCTTTGAGGTCTCAACTCGCGAAACGGCAGTCCCCGGGCTGGACGCGCCGGGACCGACAAGGAAAGGGGTCAGAGAGTCGGTCACAGTCGCATCCCACACCAGGGATCTAGTAATTTGCAGTCATCGCTCTAGTCTCAATGATATATCACCCGACGCAAGTTTTTTTTATTTCTCCTGGAAGGCTTCGGGAATGCAGATTGCACATGCGTCACCAGCAGCCTGCGTGACTAGTGTAGCACTCACAAACCCACTTAGCTCGGATTGCTTCCCATCCTTCCAGACTCGATAATACTTGGCGTTTCTTTGAAGCCATGGGAGAGGCATCCTTGTCATTTCGCCTTAACTTAGCTATTTCTTCGTCTACCTTTCTGCATATTTACATGTATCCATATAGGGGCTTGTGCCAAGATATACATTGTTCTAGAGAAGCGCATTAAGAGCTTGTGGGCCTGGCTGCACTTCCCCTTCCACCACCCTCGGCTCCTCGTCATGACATCTTAATCATGTAGCTCTGGAACTTACTGTCACCAGACAGAACCTGATTTTTTTTCCTTTTTGGTCTATCTTCCCTTGGTCACTCTAAGTGTAACCTGCACCTATTCTTTCTGCCAAGCCGCGATTGTGGCACTCCTGGCTCTGGCGAGTTCCAGATTTTCCTCCAGGAATATTTTCTTTCTCTCTCCTGCCATGGCAGCATCTTAGTCAGGACCAAGAGGGCTTTGGTCGACATCGTCCGATACGCTCGGCTAACCTCCTTCTTTATATATATATATATATATATTTATTTATATAAGTTCGTTATATTAGCACTTTGGAGTGGACAATTGTCTCCGTGCGAACGTGTACTTACGGGTTCTCTAACCCAGGGTTAGCCCAGTTCAGCAATGTGCCCCGAACAGACGCTGCATTTCCTCGTTGGATGTCAAGCGACAGCCTCTGACGCAAGAATTTGGATGCTCTCGAGTCTCCTGTCGAAAGATTAAGGCTTCTGCCTACGCGTTGAATCAGTTTGAGCGTAAGAGGACCTGCAGTTCCCATAGTCTCGAACGCCAACGGACAAAATTCGTGCGGATAATCCACACTGGAATATTTCCTGCATTTCTTAGCCTCAGCTAACCTGGAAGCATGACCTGCTCGGTCCGCACCTGCACCGACCATCGAAGGGGCTAATGAGTCGGTTACAGTTGTGTCCCAAACAAGCATGCGGCCACGCTCAAAGGGCGTCAAAGTCAGGCCGTCAGGTCTTTGTGTCTTCTTTATAGTGTCCGTTGGGTTGACCTTCGTGCTCGCTTATTTTTCGCCGTCCGTAATGCCATGTCCGCCCAGACGAGCGCCGCGTAGAGAGCCGATGATTCGGCAACCGAAGCTAGTAGCCGTCGATTCGCCCCTGATACGCCTCCAATCTTTGGCAAAATCCGTGCCAGGGTTAAGACGGTCCGGTGGGCCTTTGCCGCGACATGTTTTACATGTGCTGCGCCAGTTAACCCCACGACGAGAGTCACCCCAAGGTACTTTGCCTCTTTCCTAATTTCTATCGGGAGGCCCTCCATCATAGGGCAGACTCCCTTTGTCTTCTTCCGGCCCGCCAAATACAACGCTTTGGTCTTATGCGGTGCAAGCGTCAGATGTTGATGTTCAGCACCCCGTCGTAGGTCAAACTCCAGAGGACGGGTCCCAGAGTAGAACCATGTGGGACCCCGTCAGTAACCCTGTATTCTTATCCCTCTGCAACTATACTTTGTTCAACCAGGTAAGATGAAATCATTCGGCAGAGGCACGTAGAGAGGAAGACAAGTTTTTTTTTAAATATAACATACATATTTATTTAACATATATTTAGTACAAAAAATGTCTCGACGCTCGCAATGGGCTTTAAGGCCTGTGGCACGGACGTCGCACGCATACATCCTCTTGTCATCCTGAGGGGGTAGGGTGCTAGGGGGGAAGGGGCAGTGTGTATGTATTACAGAGAAATATAATAAATATTTATATTAGTACTAATGCGTACGTTAAGCATATGATACGGCTAATAATACAAAACTCGCAGCTTCGGTCTCCTTCCAGTACCTTGTGGCCTGGTTTCTGGCATTTAAAGCAGCAAGGTAGCCTAAGCTGCCCCTCAGGCCTGCATCACGTTAAGGTTTTATGGACCACAAGGTCCCTTGCCACAGTCAGTGGCACGACCACTAGGTCGATATGTTGTTATAACTTACTTTGACGTTTAACGCTTTCTTGTTAAAAACCGTAGAATTTTGCCTTGAGGCCCAACATTACGCCCAAAGGACTAGTCCCAGGCAATAGCAAAGTGATAGTGCTGCGATACATAGTTGCCAAGTAACCAAGAACTTTTGACAGTCATAGTCGCTATGTTTTATGTTAAAGATTTCATGTTCAACACCTTATTTTTTGCCAATAGTTTCCTGCCCCCTCATTGGAACATGCAATTAATTTTACGCCGAACACACCGGTATGATCGATTTCTTCAGGTGTTAACTGGTTCTTCTGCAAACGTAGAAACTGCACAACTATGTAAGAGAAAAAGGCAGAATAGCTACTTTTATAAAGTATACTTTTATAAATAATACTTTTGTAAAATTTCATCTTCACTCCTAAACAAAACGCTTCTGCCTGCTCCTTTCATTAGGACAGCTTATATTCGTGCCGAGTTCTGCCAAACCTTAAAGTAAGTACATACGTTTATGGAAGACTCACTCTCTCTATATATATTATTTTTTTAATTTTCATACCCTAAATGTGGATTCATAAAATCAGTATGGTATGTTTGCTAAGTGTTGTTCATACTCATTTAGAGTTCTTCCCGTGGTTCAGGCTTGGCTATGCGGCACCCACTAAACGTCTTATCTAAGGACTTAATTATGATATCCTTTCTCGGTTTTTACCACGGTTATGAAAATTCCACTTGCCATACTACTGTGCTCCTTGTCGCATAGTCGATACACGTGTAGCATCTGCACGGTGTTAAGATTCTCCTACTACAAATAAACCAGTATTTGCCCGGACTAAAGTGTAGTCTTCGCAACAGTGGCCTGAGACGCTATTACTGTGGAACCCGTGCTGTGCCTGCAAGAGTAGACGGTTTCCTTATCCGAGCTAAAAACTTGTGCGGCAGCCGTAAGAGAGAGTAGGTTTTTAGCGCTAGCCTGGAACCTTGTATTCAATTTCTACGTACTTTTAACATTTTATGGGCGTAGTAATGCGCAACATTTTTAGTTTTACTTCACCTGGCAGTACAGTGGCAAAACGTTACGTTGCTCGGCCGTTTGATAAAGTTGAGAAAACGCAAAAACAAACCTCCATTATATCCTATTATTTAGGAGAGCAATTTTCTATAAGCTGCCAGAACAGGAGTACCTAACTCTCTTTCTTCCACGTCGAGATAAAACAAAGTAATGCAGAAGCTGCACATTTTCTGGGGAAAGCAGTGACATGTGCACAGGCATTATTATAAGCTCAAAATAACAGAATTGACTCTGCAACACTCGCAAACCAATTGAAGCTATGGTTATACGAACACAAACAGAATTCTTGTCGCTCAGAACGCTTGTCGGAGACAGATACACTGTCATGCTCTATAAAGTCGATAAGGACACACTGCTCGCAGAGCTAGAGACAGAAGATCTTATTCTAGATGGCACTTGCGGGCGAATGTTGCAAGATTAGCTTGTTGGTGGCATTAATACCAACAAGAAGTGGTGCATGCATTTCACGTTGTTGCGACTAGCATTGCAATCCTGTCTGACGCTAATCCGCTGTTGCTTTGAGCACTTTTTCAAGCCAGGATTGCACTTTCTTCAAGACTCAGAATGTGTGGACGTGTAGACTTAGGTCGTAACCTAGGTTTAGACGTGTTTGCTAATTGTGTTTTGAGCCACTTCTAGTACTACTACTACTACTACTACTTGTAGTAATAGTAGTAGTAGTAGTTGTAAAATGTGTCGAGCCCGGTGGCGTGGTGGCTTAAGTCTGCGCCTCGCAACCAGAGGAGACACATAGCTGCGCGGGTTCGAGCCCCACCGTTGCACCGATTTATATCGTTATGGGGGCCCGTCTATGAAGCAATGTGAACAACAGTTCCGTGGACGTTAAATCTTGGCTGAAGGTCAGCCCAAAAGCTTTACTAGTAGTAGTTGTAATAGTGTAGTAGTTGTTGTTGTAGTACGTTCTCAAGCTGCACTTCGCAACCATCCTTGGTTGTGGTGTTGTTTTTGTTTACGATGGTCGCCGCAGACACTAACTCACTTAGTGCGGCCTACTCTTCTTCTTCTGCTGCTGCTGCTTCTAGCGGAAGAGCCAGCTTGCGTCAAGCACGGATACTACTGGCTGCGCCAGAAGAGCTACGCGCTCGAGTCTTTGAGTCTACGACTTGAACTCACAATGGGCGGCTCGCGGGGGCGAACGAGCCCTCACCGGAGAAGATGCGTCTGTCTCATGATGATGATGATGACACATCACGAAGCGGATGGCGGAGAAGATGGGTCTCACGATGATGATGATGATGATGACGACGACACATCAGACGAAGACGGTGCGGACGACACAACTAAAGCCTGTAGCCGGCACACAACGTCGAACTTTGTGTTTGACCCGCGAGTCTAAAATGACGTTGTGCGTCTCTCTCTCTCTCCCCCGTTCTCTCTGTCTCTCTGTCTCTCTCTGTTCCTATTTCTATCTCTCTCTCTTTCTGTATAAAAGGAGAGAGAGAAATCTCTCACGCAACGGTTATGCCCTTGCCGTCCACAATGTCATCATGAGAAATTGACTAAAGCCGTCGTCCTCCTTGTTATTCCTCGCGCTTCGTCGCATGCTTGTCACGTCGTTTGCGTCGTCTGCTACGTCTCTCGTTCTAACGTGGCTGATTGCGCGCGGCAGCAGCTGCGCCCGCTGCATTGTAGGTATCGTAGGTACATTAGCGCGACCCGCCACAAACCTTAAGCCAGTCCGTCCAGGGCAGAGCTGTTTTCCAGGTACACGTATACATCACTAGGTCATTATCGAGCCCGGTGGCGTAGTGACATGCGTCTGCGCCTCGCGACCGGAGGAGACACATAGGTGCGCGGGTTCGAGCCCCACCGTTGCACATTTGTATTTATGGGGATCCGTTTATGAAGCAATGCGAAAAGCAGTCCCATAGACGTTAAATCTTGGTTGAGAGTCAGCCCCGAAAGTTTAGGTCATTATAAGAAGCTAAGTTCGCGCAGTTCAGGAAATGCTACACCCATGTGTGCGCAATCCCGCCCTTCTTAATATTGGGGGATCGTATGAACGAAACGTGATAGATAGATTGAATCGAATACTCACTCAGGCACAGTACGACGAGGTACTCTCCTAACCAAAACTAGACAATATATCTGTTCCCCCAGAGGCATCGTTAACACTGTTAGAAAACAACCTAAACGCGCAAGTGGACTCACTATTTTACCCAGAAGTATAGTTACGTCGTCTGGCAGACGACTCGCATCGTAATTTGTATGTCGTTATACACATTGCCTAATTAGGCATATGCGTGCATATCTAATTTATGCGTTACGCAGATATCTGTAACTCATCGATGATTAACACGTGCGTGGCTGCATTAACTTGTCTTTGGTGACGAAACACATGGTAATTTAGCGTTCTAGACTCACACGAAGATTTTTACTGTTGAACCAAAATTGTTTAAGCGCGATTGGTAGAACATTCGTCGTATCTACATGCATGCATCAGACGTGCAGTCACACCTATTATATACGTACGAAAATTACTCGTCAAGCCCTCTTTAGTTTCATCTCTCTGAAAACACTTACTTTCTAGCTTTCACCAGGAACGCTGCTGCTAATTGGCTAGTTTAATGACTCCCCCTTCCAGGAGCGAGGAGGTATTCATGGTCTAGTATAATATTCGAATCAAAAGCGGTTCTGAAGTCAACAAACGCTGCGTAGGTCATCTGTCAGTTGTTGCAACCAAAAAAAAATATTCAAAATACGGGGGATACATTACTGCTGGAGGGACGTTTCCAGTGTGCTTATCAATGAGGATCGGTAAAACGTTTGAGGCGATATTAGCCGATCAGCTGACAGGTGAGCTGAAGAAGGATTACGGATGCCTGGATTGACGGACCACTAGCACAGTTTTCGTAATTGGCGATAGGTAATAGCAACAGCTAATATATTTGAGTGTGATGTTAGGCGAGAGATGTTTGCTTCGCGCTTGTAAAGAATGTTTTAAAACGAGCTGCAGTCGAGCGTATAGAAAAATGGCCACAGTTACAGCGTTTCTTGTTTGTATGGGCAGGATGGTTGATGAAACAAATTCCTCATATTCGTGTATAGTACGAGAGACTCCAAAGGAGGTTTACCTAAATCTAACCTACGTGTTCAAAGATCACGGCTGATTTCGGGTACTGCATCGCGGAAAGAAATGCACAATCACCTGAGACGGGGGAGCAGTTAGAGCGGGTCGTGGAGGTTCCATGATATGCTCAGCTCTACTGGCGGAAGAGTACGGCCTATTCATAAACCGATCGATCCCAGTTACGGTGGAGGAAGGGGAGGCGAAAAGTGCAACGCGCATGTAAAATGGAATAGCGTCAGGTCGAGACGGTACAGGAGAACTCGTTAAAGATAATGCATCATTCTAATGACAGGTGAATGCAAGTAAGTCACTTTGTCCGACATATTGTGGCCAAGAAAAAACTCGCAGAACAAAGCAGTAGGCCCAAACGGTCCCTTCCCTGCGGCCAAGGCAGTAGAGACCAACTAGCGTGTACCGAAGCTTTTACCAGAAGATGTACATACCGTAAACACTTTAGCTATAAAGGCTAAGAACAGCTTTAGTGGGTATTACAGAGAGATATTGCACAAAAAGCCAGTGTCAAATCCCACCTCAGTAGCTCCGCTGGCTTAACTGCTAGCAGAAGGAACACTATTTTTACAAGATCTTATCTGAGCTTTGCATTAGACGACATTTAAATTAATGTCAACAAACAGTTTTTTTTTAACTTTAATTAATTGTTGGACGCTCAATTTTACTTAGCGATCTCTCATTTTCTCTCTCTTTTTTTTTCTTTATGCGTCAATTGATTCTACTCTTAGCGAGAAATTTGAGTTCAGATTTGAGCGCGACGACATCGAGATTGGCAAAGAGTTTGTGTATGCGCCGAGTTGAGTAAACGACGACGACGACAAATACAGATAGACAGGGTTTGGAGACGTGAAGTCGGCTTAATCCAGCGGATTCCTGTTGGTTCGTGCAAACTCGTGCTGGGCAATTCGTGTCCACATCTATCACCACCATTGGCACGTGCCGTCGGGCGGCTCGGCTGTGCCAGTTGCATACTGGCAAGCGATGGGCAAAGTTGGTGCTTGTTTGTCCCTTCAGGTGGGATCCTGCGTACGTGTGGGGTTGTGCCGTTCCAGACGCGCGGTTTACATAACCGTCACCTGGCTGGCAGCCATTCGCAGATATTGGCCCCGCCCGGGCTTCCGTAATACGCAACCGGAATACGGCAAGCATGCATGCAGCCACATCAAGTCACAGCAGCAGCAGCAGCAACAACAACCACAACAACAACAGCAGCAGCAGCGACAACAACAACAACAAAACAACAACAACAACAACGACAACGACAACAACAACAACAACAACAACAACAAAAACAACACTGGTACTGGCCATGGCAGTAGCAGCCAATCACAAAAACGCATGATACCTAAACAACTGCCATCTCCGATAAGGCAGCCAGAACTAGCCTAACAAGTTGAATTTTTTTATGTTTCAACACGGCTAATTTACGGAACTGCATGCTACATGCTTCAATTATCGATAAAAAAAGTATTTACAATGAAGCCTGGGATACAAAAACAATACATGTGCACATAGGTAAACGCACACAATAAAACGAAAACATAGGAAATAGAACAGCTGTTAAGCACAAATCACGTGAACAAGGCATACATGTCTGGTAGAACTGTTTGCTTCTACCCAGGCAATTATATCTTATAATTATATTTGTCATCTAATCGTTGGACACGATGAGGGTCACATATTAATGCCACATTCTTTCCCTCATTGCGCAGAATAGATTCAGTGTGCCATTTTTCAGGTCGCGCACGAACGAGCTTTTAGAGGTAAGGCACCGAATCTGTTTTGGTATAGATTTCCAAATTAAGGGTTCCCAAACACAAAAGAACAAAACAAATGTGACAGTACTTGTACCTGATTTACTAGCGGCACACGCGGGAACAAATTGTCAGAGGAGGTGGTTTCACGCAAGATCTTGGGCAAAACAAAGGCGACTTCCAATGTATACAGTTTGTCCACCAGAAGGAGGTTATGTGATAAATGCCCATGGCTGATTCCATTTGTTTTCTTGTACATATTGCTCGGAGAGCATCGTTCTGCATTATTTTCTTGCTCTGTGGCATATATCATCATACATGCCTTTCATGTAGTCCAAAGCCAAGACATTTTGTGTCTTAGGTGGCAACGACCGTTCGTTCGGCAAACAGAAAGATTTCATACGCAATAAAATGCATCCTTTATAGTTAATAAAACGATATATAAATGCATACCAAATGTTAAGACACGCGGTTTGTTTTTTTATTTAAATATACGTTACAACGATTTTTAACGGAATCGTTTGTGCTCTACTTCGGTGAAAAATGAGGTTCTTCTGTGCTCTACGTGTCTTTTCCGCTTCGTCTCTAGCTCGTTCTTTATTCCCATGAGACTCTCCACCAGATCCCTTTGCGCTCGCCGTCGAGCATGGTGGCGGCTAGATCGGTCACAGCCGTCTTCAAGGACACTAAGGCAGCCGCTACCGGTGATCCTATACGTGCGTCTTCTAGTACTGGGCAGAGGAAGATGGCGTGAGTGACATCATATACCTCCCCCGTACCGCACATAGAGACGCACACAGTCTCTGCAACATTGTCTATCCTGTGCAGTACTTTTGCAGGAATGACCTGGCGGGTTCAGGCTCTTGGTACCTCCAATGACGTTCGACTTCATTCCTGTCGCCACTTCTCGAGCGTTTGCTTCCGAATGCGCTTCCCAATCGGCCTAGGCCACATAGTGAGACTGACTGTGGCAATAACTGCCGTCATCATTTTTTTATTTTAAATTTTTTATATGGCTTTTTTTTACTAAGCCACTATTTTAATAGCAAACTGGGCCCGACCCTTGAGTACGTCTGCATTGCGTCCATTACCAAGACCGGTCGTCAGCGTTCGCAATTGTCTGAACGCCCTCCATGTTGCAGAGCCTCAGCACATCATCGTATTTCATGTGCCACAGACAGGGACTTATGACAGATCCTTATGGGAAAACCGCTGTTCTGACGGACTCCTTGTCTCCGTGAATGAACATGCTGCTGAGATAAGAGAACATGGCTCTCTGCAGGAGTGGAAAGATCTCCATCTTGGCTTTGAAATCTCGGATTTCTTGCCAGCTTAACAAGTTTAAGGCGTTGCGCACGTTCAAAGCGACAATCATGCAAAGCTTCCTCGACCCTTGAATTTCCTTCTTTGTTTTTTGACCTTCTATAGCACCAGGTGTATGACCATCTCCGTTGAGCGCCTTTGTCAATAGCCAAATTGTCTATACGAGAGTGTCTCCTTTTCCTTCAATTTCGCCGTGAGCTTGCTGTTATAAGCGTATATATATATAATATATGATAAGCGTCTCGCCTTTAATATGATACCTAAGGGCATATCGGATGATACACGCTTGAGTCAGTAGCCTACTTCTTTGGCTTCATTATCAGACCTAAGGCAGCATTCTTCCATGCCGCCGGATGGGCGCATTCCCTTAGAATCTGGTCCGATAATATTTCATTAACGACAATTAACTACTCTACTTATAATTGTAACGATGGCAATTATTCTTACGTTAATAGCTATAATGTTAGTGACGATGCCGATGATATAACAATAATTATAAAACCTGATAATTATTGTTAATAGATAACATGAATGACGACAATAAAAACGATTCGTCATTTGTACGGCGAGAGTAACTATGACTCTCTTATTTGTACCCCTAAAGATTAGCCAGTAATGGCACGGCTGTCTGAGGCTTTTTCATCCGGTCCCAGATCACCCAAGTGGGGTGGCTGGCGGCCCGAGAAAGGGTGTTGCTGCAGTTCCCTTAACCTTGCCAGACTCTCTTATGGTTGCCAAATGCCTCGTCGAAGGACCAAACAATGACGCCCTCGGGGTACAGAGAGGGTTGGACGCCTTCACGTGGCGACCGCTGGAAAACGGAGTGGAAATGCACGGGGTTCTCCCGAGAAGTTTCCGCTCCGGCCAAGAGCCAACCCAAAACACGGGAGTACCTATGACTCTCTTTCCGGCGTCGGTCCGCTGGTGCGCGACTTCCGCGCACTGCGGAGACCTTCACGCGCCTACATGAAAGTTGGTCAGACGGTGTTAACTCCCAATAGTAACTCTCCCGGGGCCACTTAATGGTGGTGAGGGGGGCAAAGCATACGATATCGGTTGGATGGCAACGAATTCATATTGTCATTCTGTCGTGGCCCATTCGAGGGCTGTTAAGGCTACTGCCAATACGGGGGAAATGTGCTGCACATGAAACCTGGGCCGGACGGTTAACGCCCTGGGTAAGAACCTGAGGGTACCGTCTGGGACGCCTGCTGCCTTGGCTTAATAGGCACAATGAGTGCGAGTTATTTGAAGCCATACTTGAAGCGAGGTATGGCTTCAAGCCTTGCCCTCCTGCCAGCTTGAAACTATGTTGGATCTTAACCTTCTTTATGTGTTTCCCTCATGGTGTCGGCGACCTTCCTCGCAGTTGTGTCAATTGCCGATTGGCCGCAAAATACGCAGATTCGGAAGAGTGAAGAAAGTATCTTGAATTGTAATAGAGCTACTGCAACGCAAGGCAATCCTTTTAAGGCAGATTATGATATTGGCTGTTTGTAGAGAGCGCGCGGCTTCTATTATAGACGCCATGGACTGACACGAGATAAGCTGCAAACAGCAAACCTTTAAAGACCGAATTACAACTCGGTCATGCCTTTAAGTGTGTCTACGCACGGTTCGTGTGAAAGAGGACTGCGCGCTACGTCATTAACACGAAACCTTACGCAATCTCATAACAAAAAATTGCCGGAAAGCTTCTAAATTTGCGTTATAAAGGCAACTGATATCTTAGTAGGCCATTCATAAGGGCTCAATATTTCCCGCTGCTAACTTTTAAACTGTTCAACTAGATTTTGAGAAAACACAATGGAACTTATTTTAACTCTGCAGATTGTCGCTTTGGTGGTTGTCCTGGTTTCAGCGTTTCCAAAGAAGGGCTATTGTATCGTTCATCGTGATATAAATAAACACGAATAACTAATAAAGTAAGCAGGTAAAAATGCTACTCTTTTTGTTGAGTTCTTAGCTTTACCTATTCGTTTTTAAGCTCCCCACTCCTTCTGTATACCTTTGTAAAAACCTATGCTAGTACCTGAAACAAATTGTATAAAACCTACAATTGAGTTTTTGTGTCTTACCTTACATTTGGGTATTATCCCGTTATTGAACTCAACCCCTAATTTTGTCCTACGTTAGCTGCGTATACGAGGGCGATCAAAACGTTCTGAAGCATAGTTATAAAAATAGGATTTGTTTAATCTTCCAAATTGTTTTTCTTTCCTTGAATCCGAATTCGAGCCACTGCGTATAGGGCTAACTACCCCTGAGTACAGAAGTAGCTTTAAATACTTTTGTACTCAAGCAACAGCCGATGCTTTAGAGCACATTGCAGGGTCGGGCGAGCCTTGTTTAAGACTCGCCCGACCTTATTTTCCCGACCTTATTCACGACCCTGGAAATTACTTCCAGATTACTTGAACTCCTATAGAGTTCAAGTAATCTGGAAGTACTTTCCCGCGTCGCAACTTGAGACGCTCGTATAAAGCCAGCATTCCACTAACGTGTGTCATGGGGCTGTACCGCTTAATATAGCTTCGTTTATAGAAAATCTTAGATACCGTTTCGACCTTTTGACCACCAGCCGATTTTGAGTTAATTAGCTTGTACAAGCGGAAGATGGCAGAAATCGGTCTTAAATTTTATAATACAGATAGCAGCACGTTTTACGGTTTATGGGTTTCAACATATTTTCTGTAGACTATTAGGTTTCCATGTACCGTGCGACGCCTGTATTTACAGGAGCTAAATTCGCACAATATTACCCCGCAAAGGCTTTCCAGGAAGATCTATACGTGGACAGAGACTGTCCTCGAAAACGATCGACCTTGTTGTTTCTGCTGGAGTCAACGGGGTGCTTGGCGTTGTTTGAAACTAAAGCTCGGGTACGCTTTGCTTTAAAGACAGGGGTCTGACCGACTAAGCGCAGAAGGTGCTACCTACGAAACACACGCTTATGGAAGCCGTCGTTCGTCTCCACGATATCGTAGGTTTGACTTCGAAGCGAAGTTAATCCTGCAAGAATCGTTCACGTTCACAACTTAACAACGACGAGACACTGCCGTTAATCTAAATGAAAGGGTGACTAAAATGGTGTGACGAACCTAAAGTATCTGAACATTTCGCTGTCCCTAAACTCGCTGTCCCCTTGCTGCGCTCGGTGTAACCGCAGGAGAATGTACATCAAAGGTATCTACTACTGAAACAACCAAAACGTTGTGGTTATTGCATCAAAAGCGAGACTCGCTTCGATTCCATATCACAAATCCGAGGAAAGCAGTTTTGAAAGCAGCTCTCTGCACGGCGCGTCTTGTTGATTACCTTGCTTTAGTTTAAGATCGTTTACAGGACAGCGTGACATGTGTGTGGTCGGATTCGATGACAGTGTTATGTTGGATCTATAGTGCAACACCGGACAAACGCTGCGCTTTTATCAAATGAAACCGGCTCACAGAGACCCTAAATCCAATTCTAGGCGTTTTTAGTAATACTTCCACACTATCGGTCACCAGCGGATATTTTCAAGTATTTTCCGCCGAACTAGCGCTCCGTGGTTATTCCTAGCTTTACACATTACGTACGTAATCCGCCCTGTAAAACGAAAGTTGTATTTTCAGAAGGCCGGCTATGTCGACCCCGTAAGTTGCACGAAGAGTTTTTCAAGCAGCCTTTAAAGTAAATTGATAGCCTTGGCACTTCTTTAAGACTAATACATGGTCCACTATATTTTATTCAATATATTTCAAATGTCATGCTAAATATACATGCTCGTTTACGTTTGGTGTGGTTTAAAACGGCTGTCAAATATATGTTTTCTATAGACTTTATTCAGTGGTAAACGAGGTGTAGACATTTGTCTTCAAGGACACGTACTCTCATCCTCCGCCACTTAAGACTATGGTGCATGGCCACGAACGTAGGTTGGGACAATTTTGCTATTGCGTTCTAGGACTGCAGCGGCGTTTTCATCCTGAATATTGATGTATAAACGCTGCCAGAAACCGTTTTTTTGGCTTGCGCTTGTCAGTAGCCCCCACTCGTTCCTGGTGATGTGGAAGGGGGGTGGGGCATCTTACACCTGAGATACCAGCGCCACAACAAAATTAAGCCTGTAATAGCTTAAGGTATGCCCGCAGCTTATTTTGCTTAATCTGCGTGCCTGCAAACCCCCGCCGTGGTCAACGGTAGGCTCTACCAGAAGAGTTAGAAAGTCGGTCACGATGCCATCGCACGCAGGACCTGCTCCACCCTGAAGGTTGAACCGGCCATGGCGGCATCCATCATCTCTTAGTAGCCCAGTCGGCTCTCGAATGTAAACTAATAGCAAATACTATAGATATGATTTGCTGTCTGACTTGCTTTACGTTTTCCTATCTGCAATCGAATCGCAGTGCCCAGTGTTCGCTCAAAACCACCGGCCCTGTCCGGTCCCGCGAGAGACCAGCGCAAACGCCACAAAACATTGTCACAGTGCGGCCTCCCTGAGGGAGCAGAGAGAGGGGTAGAACGAACTACCAAGGCTGCAGGCGGCTGGGTGACTGGCTGGTTTCTATAGGCAGCATCCGGCCAGTGGCTAGTAATGGCCCCACGTAGTCCCAGCGGAATCAGAGCTCGGCTCCATTAATTTTGCTGCTGATGCCTTTGGCGACGTACCTTATCTCCCCGTAGCGCGAAAGACGAAGGCTTCGTGGCTGGAAGGCAGGGCTTCTCCGGCGACAAGAGCCGACGACACGCAGGATAGCATTAGCATATATTTATATAGACGCACAGATGCGTGCAGCCTGGCGTGTGTACATGTGCATGTGCATAAATCAGATCGTAACAAAATTAGCTTAGACAAAGTTCTGCCGAACGAGGGCGCGGGATTGTTTTCAATGCTTACTTAGTGCTACACCTTTTTGTATATGCTTAGTAATGTATTGCAAGAAAGTTACGTAGACTTAGCGTTTTGTTTCGTACAAATACGGTAAAACACAAAGGAGAACAGCTCTAGGCAGATCTGAGTGCGGCACCTGTTTTTGGTAATAGGAAGAGTACAAATGACGAAGTAGTACGAAATGCAAACATGCGTGGTTCCACTATACTTCGAGATGTACTCAGATTATCTTCATCGAAATTAGAAGCCAATAGTCTAATTCTGAGCATAGAGTTCTCGTTTTTTTTCTCTCTTGATTAAACTTTTTTCAGAGGGTTTATCATCAATGAACTATTATATCTTATTTAAAATATATCACGGACTTGCACTTAAGTCTCAAGGAAGAGGCCGACCTAAATGGGGTGTGGCTATTGCCGTCAGAACGACCGAGTGCTCACACGTATTAAAATGCACTGCAAGAGAATTAGTTCTGGAACTAGAAGAATATTACCTGGTATGCATATATAGCCCACCAGACAGACAACCCGCTGATATAATACACGATGTTGGGGACGCAATAAGGTATTGTAAAAAGACAAATAAGCACATTGTTATAGGGGGTGACTTTAATTGCGACCTATTAAAAGATAACGCACGAAGCGCAGCTTTTATATCAGGAATGCATGAGCTTAGATTGCAAATTGAAAACAACAAACATGAGGCTACGTACGCCAGCTGGAATGGAAAAAGTGCCGTTGATGTAGTTTTAACTTCAGCACAGCGGCCACAATCAATAATCAGCGAGATGCACTCAAGCATTTACAGAAGAAGAGGTCGCCAATGTAATAAAATCCAAACAAAATGGTAAATCTGCGGGTCCCGACCAAATTGTGTATGAACATATTAAAGCAAATATACGTTCTCTGTGCCCGCCATTGACCAGATTGTACAATGGATGTCTACGCAGCGGCAAAATACCGGAAGAATGGAGAAAAAGTTTCCTGCATCCAATTTACAAAAAGAAGGGTGAAGCAACCGACCCATCCAACTACCGCGGGATTGCACTTATTAGCGTCGTTTATAAAATTTTAACTTCACTTGTTGTAGAACGCTTATATGACGCCATAGGTCCAGATCTACCATGTAAACAACATGGATTTCTAAGAGGGCGATCTACGTCGGATGCCGTTGCCTTTATTTTAGAACACGTAAGTAACACGACCCGCCAAGATCAAAAAGAGATGACATATGCCGCTTTTATCGATTTTAAGACTGCATTTGACTGCGTTAGAAGAGACAAACTTCTTAAAGTACTTCAAACCCGATATTCCATAGAGGGAACTATGTATAATCTAATACGTGACATGCTGCAAGCGAACTTAATTATTATTAAAAACGGAGCTCATTATGTCAGCAGGCCAGTAGCACAGAAAACTGGAGTTGTCCAGGGAGACTCCGCAAGCCCATTCCTCTTTATATTGTATATAGCTGGCTTAGCGGACGCCCTCAGAAATGTAAAAGCAATGCATGCATTTTATGCTGACGACTTAGTAGTGCTTGCAAAAACACGAAATCACTTGCAGTTTTATCTCCAGGAAGCCTCAGATTGGTGCCAAGAACACCAATTGACAATCAACATAGCCAAACAAAAATACTACGATTTAGTAAAGGCGGATCGTACGCTGCAGATGACCGGTGCATCAAGATAGGGGGAGTAAATGTTGAACTCGTTAATCACTTTTGTGATCTAGGGATAACAGTGACCCCCCGGCTGTCATTCAGCAGACATATAGAGGGTCCAGCCCGGTGGCGTAGTGGATTAAGTCTCCGCCTCGCAACCGGAGGAGACACATAGGTGCGCGGGTTCGAACCCCACCGCTGCACATTTGTATTTATGGGGGTCCGTCTATGAAGCAATGTGAAAAACAGTTCCGTGGACGTTAAATCTTGGGTGAGGGTCAGCCCGAAAACTTTAGACATATAGAGGAAATGCGTAGCAAGGCTACGGCGGCCATGATTTTAGTGGGAGACGTTACTGACATAGACCTAAAAATTGCGCTAAATTTATTTAGAGTAAAAATTGTTCCTATAGTAAGATGCTGCCTTCCCGCAATAGCCCCTGTTTTCACAATATCGGACCTTAGAAATATAGATAAAATAAAATCTTATTTCATAAAGCGCACTTTAGGCTTGCCAAAGAACGCATCGGCCACGTTCGCACTGGAACTATGCCACGAACGCACACTAGTAGAGGATTTAGTACTGGACAAGATACCGTTCAGTACACAAATCTCAGAAGCCTACAGAGAATTTAGAGAAACCCGCAACATGGCATTTGTAATGGGTCTCTATGTTGAGGGTCCAGCTTTTTGCAGCAATAAGTGGAAACTGTCATCACAGAAAAATAGATCTCTAATATGCCGAACAACATGGCACGGCTACCACCACCTTTTGTGCTTAAGAGGAAATTGTTATGAAATTGACGAATGCGTATGTAAATATTGTGGTGAGTGCAATATCGGACGATACCACATACTCACTTGCTCGTTTATTGAAACACCGTCACTACAAGCACGTGTTAACGATATTATTAGCCTACAAAATGATATGTGAACTTTTGTAATACACTACCAATTTATGGTGAATAAACTTGAAACATATCTTATTTATATGTAAAACAACATTAACCTAGGAGTAAATTGCTGGCAAAAAACCTGGGCTGTGATATTGAAATCGGCTCGATGAGCTGCTTAAATGATAAACCTTCTACCTCCTAAAATGGTCATAATATGAATACTTATAATAACACTTAATTATTTTATAGTGATATTAAAAAACAACTACCGATTTGATTGCGAATCAAGGTTGCTCTAAAAACAGTCACGCCTAAGACCCACTAACTTTTCTATTTCATTTCATAAACGGAGACTTAACATATTCATACACTGAGCATTTAAACTTTGAGGAATCTGGCCGCACCTTAGTTTGTATATTGTCGGTTCATTTTTGTTTGTGAGACTGGAGGCCAACGTGAACTGTCCTGTAGATGAAGCATTGGCAATTAGCTTTGGCCTACACGAATCATATATCTGTTTTATTTTGGCTCAACGTGTTCATGGATTAACTCCTATGCAGTCTGAGAACCTTTGCAACAAGTCGCCTACACACGGTTGACGGGCTTAGCTTTATTTCGTCTACTCGAGAACGAGCATAGGATCTTGTTGTTGTGTTTGCTATGTATGTCACCTACAGTGATCATCACCCCAATCACGCAGTGAAATTAATTAGACCCGGGAAACTGGCGTTTGACTAAAAGTGCGATCGCAGACGACGCCACTAGTCGGAAAACTAGCATGGTTCAGATACTGCCATACTGATGGATAGCCTACGTGGCAAGCTCAGCATAGCCGTACACAGATAGCAAAGCATGACGTGATTTCTCCTATCAAGGCTATATGTTTTTATCTCAAGGAACAAACAGCGTCAAATAGTGGTAATTTAAGAGGAATAAAGGCTACAAAACACTATATATATAATGGACTCGTACGAGACACAAATATTTGTGAGGTTTGTAAAAATTGCAATTGTATATATGTTTATTATATTGTAGGAGTAGCTTATTTTGTTCTCAGAAGTATTCTCTTAGCAATCGCGGTGTGTTCTCATATCCCTTTTGCAAAAATGTTCCCACGTCTTAGAGTATTGACCTACTTTATGAAATGCGTTAGAGTAAGGAATGAGCCCTCGGTAAAGATGATGAAGATACTCTAATACGCCCTCGAAAAGCCTCCTTTCCAAAACAATAAAATCGTACCACAACGCTGCAAAAGATTTAGACTGTTCGCAAAATTGGTCATCTGCGACCCAATAATGGCTAAATAACGTTTTTTTTACCCAAATACACTTTACCAACACAGGCACGTTAATGCTCTTTTTTTTGTTCCGTGGGGCTTATGCCTGTGTACGGTTTGTTCATGTCATGTCTGATTTTTAATCCACTCCGGCGTTTACCTTGCCTAAATTGGAAACCATGAAAACAAATTTAAGAGTGGACGGTCTGGGTCTCGAACCCAGGCCTCCCGACTGCAAGGCAAAGGCTTTGCCATTAAGCCGCCTTGCTCGGGTTGCATTAACTAATACGTTATTGCTACAGTATGCCGGTTTATTTATCACACAGCATTTGCATTTTCAGCCGTAACTGAGAAAGCACGCACCTCCTTACATGAGTCGGTGTTAAAGGAAAACAGCGATAATTTAATAGACAATGTCTCCATCGAGAAAGAATCCAGTTAAAGCGACTGTTGTAACTGCGGCTTGCATATTTAGAAACGTTGTTATTGTTGTCATTCCTTTTGTCATTTGCGTTGCTGGTGTCCTTCTTTCTGTGTTGTTGTTGTTGGTGGTGTTGTTGTTGGTGTTGTTGTTGGTGTTGTTGTTGTTGTTGTTGTTGTTGTTGTTGTTGTTGTTGTTGTTGTTGTTGTTGTTGTTGTTGTTGGTGTTTGGTGTTGTTGTTGTTGTTGTTGGTGTTGTTGTTGGTGTTGTTGTTGGTGTTGTTGTTGGTGTTGTTGTTGGTGTTGTTGTTGGTGTTGTTGTTGGTGTTGGTGTTGTTGTTGGTGTTGTTGGTGTTGGTGTTGTTGTTGGTGTTGTTGTTGTTGGTGTTGGTGTTGTTGGTGTTGTTGATGATGTTGATGTTGTTGATGATGTTGATGTTGTTGGTGTTTGGTGTTGTTGTTCTCTTAGGCTGGTGATCTTGCTGTTATTAGCAGTGGTATTCTGCCAATGCCGGTTTGGTTCGCCAAAGGGGTTGCCGGTTGCCGAAAAGACGCTACGCCACCTAGCAGAGTATTGGCCCGGTGTCGAGCCGATGGGATCGCGCTGGACAGACTGACTGAGTGGTCTCATCATGGCGTCGCCGCCGCGTCGGTGCTTAGGCGTCCTGCTCATTGGAGAGAAACAGCAAAGGGACGAGGACCACGTCGAGAAGACCGCCAATACCCACCCATTGGTATGTAATTAATTGCCACAGATGCCTTATATATGTATATATATACACGCAGGGTTAACCAGGCTAGTTGTCTCCTACTTTTCAGCGCTGACTGCGTTGGCCTGAATAAGCGAATGCTATTGCTGAGAGGGCTAGGCGACTCAGATGACTCTTTTCTTCGTTTATTCTGATCGCGTCGTGGCAATAGCGCTGCTCTTGTAATGCCCGAAACCATGAAAATAAGGTGATAGAGTGCAGTAGCGTTCCATTTGAAGGCCACCCGTGGATCTTAAGGTAAAGACTTACAAGACAATCTTAAGGATAAGTAACGAAATAAAATGTTTGCTGCAAAAAGTAAACATTCCAAACATCGTATCCTCTCATGAGAAAATGTTTACTATTAAACAGTCTGTGCAAAACAATTGGGTGTAGTTACAGCAAGCTAGTCACTAGAAACCACCTGCCTCAGTGATGATGTGGGCCAGGATAACTAATGACCATACCGCCCGTTTTCATTCCTCATAGAGTCAACATTTTCTTACCTTGAAGGGTAATCTGATGCCGTGTATCAGAAGGCAACGTAAACCGCCGGCCTTGCTTTTCAAAGGCCGACGGTTTACGTTTCAGGAAATTTTGGCATCTTCTTATAAGGCCAAACAAACTCGGACCTGGCTCGGGATTAACGCACCGGGTTCTCCCTTCTCTGAGGAACGGCGACCGTACTCGCCGGATGTTTACCCGCTTGACTATGGTATGTGGGGAATTCTTGACGCCATTGTGGCTCTGTTAAATGCAGTTTCGTCCATGCTCTGCAGCAAACTTTTGTAAGAAAATGGGAGAAAGCTAACTTTAACAGTTGAGCCGGAACACCCATGATTCTACAAGACCAGTTAGCGTTCAAGTTTTTTATCGCGCCCTCAACATCACTCGAGGCCTGCACCCGAGGCAATGAGAATTATTTGATTTTTTTTCCATAGTTCGTCAAGGCGGTGCCCATACACGGTACACGGATGTAACAACAAGCACCTAATATCGGTGTTAAGAGATCTACGGGCTCTTGAAGGCATTTCGCAGTTTTTGGATGAAACACTTTTTCGATATCCTCAGTGAGGGGCGCAATCACTGTTGTCACGAATTTATCGCTGCCTACAGCTATCTTTATAAGATATGCTTTGGGTTTTATCGTCGAGCGCGAACGATCTGTAGTTTTAAGCTTGGGAACCGGTTTGGGAGTGTTCTTCGGAATAGTCGTAGCGCCGGGTAAGTTCACCCGTACCTTTGACCCTGGAGTCGAGTAGACCACTACTGATCTCACCACGGCCGCATATGATCGGCGCGAAGTTTGAGCCAAGTTGGAGTCATCTTGCGGGCTTTCTGTAACAGGAAGCGTTGCCTTCAGTGGCACAGATTCGACCACCTTGACTAAGACGGCCGCTGGAGATTCTACAATCGTTCTTGATATAGTAATCTAGGTTCCATCAATATTTTGCGTTTTTCGATCTGGCAGGCACGCACTGGACACGCCGATGAGAGGGACAAGTGCGGTCCTTTACAACCTGAACTTTATGGATGCACTTGGCTTTATTCTTACAGTTGACGGCAAGAAGAAGAAAGCCAGAAAGACTCCAGCGGGTGGTATCTTAGTAAACTGAAGATGCACTCTGTCCGTGGGAAATGCTAGATAGTACAGCACCATTTCTTCGCTTGATCACCTTCCTTTTGGCAGATACAACGCCGGCGCCTCGAAGAACTTCTAGAATGTCCTCGTCAACAAATCCTCGATCGACACTTGGCCGTAACCTAAATGCCCAAGACTGAGTCAACCTTTACTGCATCCTTTGCTTAATCTGCAGTATTAAACCACAAGTGAATAAGCCCAGTCTTGCAATCCGGTTCGGCTAAGGGAAATAGCTTGACCAACTCGCTACAGAAAGGCAATCGTTTTTCCGTAAAAGGTGCTTCTAAAATTGTCGACTCCCCGTTTACCAAACTTTCCGACCGGCGTGCAATCACGACTCAAAAAAGTCCCTCAGAGCGCTTAATTACGCCCTTCCATATAGCCTAAATTTGGCTTTGTATCTTATCTATACGCTTATCTTCGTGTTTATTGACAACCAGATTCCAATTCCATCTGATTGATCAGCAACGTTTGCGCCACTAGAAGCCCCTCCAGTCGGCGCAACCGATTCGCATACACTTGTCACCGTGCAATTTGTGGTGCAGTCTGTTGTCTCTATTTTAGTAAATGCCGGGGCTGACACTAATGCAACAGCTTTCAACGTCACGCTGCATGTGCCAGCCTCGTTCGTGGCGGCCGCTGCGGTTGATGTCGCTATAATCTTCTTTGGTGCCACATGTGCAACAGATGCCGAATCATCATTTTGTCACGAATTGTTACCGCACGTCTACTACTCTTCACCCGCTGATTTGCACCGACCTTCATCCTTGTGGAGAAGGCTGCTTTCCTACTTTGCTTCATTAAAGTTTTCTTGGTCATCATTCCTTAGCCACACCACAATCCGACGTGGCGGCACACGACGAGTGCTACGTGCACTCACAATCCGTCGCTTTTGGGGCACGTACCTAGGCTTCCACAGCACGTTACAACGACGTTGGTAAGGCACTGTTTTTCACAGCTGAATCGCACGAATAAGAGCCACGCTGAAACAAGCAGGACTGCAACGCATCAATTCGCTAACGCGTGTCTATACAGCTAAGTTTAGCAATACAGCCAGTCCAGAGTTACACCTACTCCAAAATTGCACAAACGGTCGACACGAAATACCACAGGACACACACATTGGGGGGCACAGAAGTTCGAGAGTTCCACCACACCAAAGTAGAGGCTCAGACAGGCCAAAGACGGCCAAAAAAACGTCGAAACCGCACGGAGCCTGCTTACACCGTTGGCAACCGAACGGTGAGCAGGTGACGACTAAGCATGTATAGTAATTTTGTTAATAATTCACGTTTCATCTATATATATATATATATATATAAGACAAATTGTTTCTCGTGTTTACACACTGTCTAGTGGTAGGTTTGTAAAATTAACGCTAAATGTGCGGAAGACCTAAACAGAAAGCTATTTGTTTTCCGCTTTCTGTACGAAACAACGAAGTTTAATTGGTATATGTCTAATTGGCAACGCGAAGAGACGGCTTACCGAGCCGTGAAAGCAGGCGGCTGATTAGCTGTGTTCACAGAACGCGGACATGTCGAGAGGGCGAATTGGTTCATGGGGATTGCTCGAACGTGTTCGATGTAGGACACCGAACTAGGCTTAGTAGTATTGGAGCTGACTGCTGCATATGTGCCAATTTGCTACATCTTCTTCAAACTGTACCACATTCTTCCATTCTTCCCTCCCCAAAATGTGGCACTTCCAGCTATATATATATATATATATATATATATATATATATATATATATATATACAGGGTCACTCAGATCGTTATGTACTTATTTCGAAATTTAGCAGAACTCGGCAAGAAACATTTTTTTCCAATGGGAGGAGGATGAGGAAACGCCTTGTTTAGTTGAGAGAGTGAAATTTATAAAAGTAGTTATTCTGCTTTTCTTTCTCCTAAATAGTTGTGCGAAATCTATGCTTGCGTAGCGAAAAGCAAATAGCCAGATTGAGGAAAGTAATTAAAAGCCGATATGTTGTTATGTCTTACGTTAACGCTTTTTCGTGAAAAATCGTAAAATGTGTGTCCAAAAGACCAGTCTCATGCAATAGCAAATTTGATGCCCACCATTTTCGTACCAAAGTTATGTACAAGTAACTAAGCTTTTTCGATAGCCATATCGAAAGCGAAGGCATGCATACTTGCATAGGGTGTATGAAAAAGTTAGGTACATATTTTGAGGTTTGGTCCTCGGCAAGAGGATAATTTTTCCTACTGGAGGGGGCGGAAACGTCTTGGCAAAATTTTACGGTTCTGAACGTAAAAACTTGCAGATAAAACATGATAACTATCACTGTCGAAAAAGCTTAGTTACTACGTAACGCAGCCCCATCACTTTGGTACGGAAATGGTGGGCATTAAATTAGCTATTGCGTAAAAGCGGTCTTTTGAACTTACATTTTTGGCCGCAATGGAAACATTTTACGATTTTTCATGAAAAAGCGTTAACGTAACATATCGACTTTTTATGACTTATTTTATTCTGGTTATTCGCCTTTCGCTACGCAAGCTAGTGAAATGTCGTCCGTTGAGCAAACCCCGTAATAAGTACATAACGATATGAATGACCCTGTATATACAAATTAATCTCTCTATGCATTTGTTCTAGATATGCCTTACCTCCACTACCCGAGAAATCCATGGGAAACCAATCCCGACTGAGGCAAGTGTTTGTGCTTTATTTGCGTCGGCTAGCTCTTGCCTTTGCAGACCTTCACTTGTAGGCTTTGATCTGGCGTCTTTTTTTTGGGGGGGGGTCCTGTAGTATCCCAGCAGTAACCTTGTATTCTTGCCTCTCCGCAATCAGACTTCGTTCATCTAGGTAGGATGAAATCATTCGGCAGAGGTACGTATTGCCCTTCTCTTTAAATCACAGACGACTAGTTTCCAGTTCATCGTGCTAAAGGCACTTTTAACATATAAGAAGATTAGAAGCACGAATTCCCTCGTATTGGGAGTCTTTGCGGTTTCACGGCCTGCTCGTTCCAGGATCATATCAGGGGGTCCAATAGTAGGATCTGATCAGGGGCTCTAATAGTAGATTTCCGTGCCTTCTAGGATCATATCAGGGGTTCTAATAGTAGGTTTTTCTTTTTGGAAACTATACTGGACGTGTGATAAAGCTTTTCTGGTTTTGATTTTACGAACGATCGTCGTGCTCTTCCCTTTGTGCGTTTTCCCTATTTCTATGTTTTTCTACTTCACCACTGTCTCCCTCTAATGCTTTCTCGGATTCCTTTTGGAGACCGCTGTTTTCCTCGGCACCTTCTCTACGGGACTCCCTAAGTTTCTGCACCTTCCCCCTATAAGAGGTACGGCTATGCTATATGAGCGGTTCCCATCCACTGTACCTCCGCTTTGCAATCCTTAACCACGTGGTTCGGGCTGCCACATTTAAAGCAGACCTTTCTCACAGCCCCGGTCTCTCAGTCTAGAACTTTGTGGCCCGGTTTCTGGCATTAAAAGCAGCTAGGGACTCTCAGCCACTTCTCAGACCTGCACCATCTCGACCCTAGTTTTAAAATTTTATGGACCAGAAAGTTACTTGTCGCCGTCATTGGTACGACCACTATGGACTACCATACCTTCGCTCTACAAAGCTATGGTTCGCCTGCCTTAATCGTAACCTCAAGGCAAGTGGAGGGCATACCTAAAAGCTTTTCAACTCCGTCGTCACCCAAGAAGGGGTCGATCTTTCATAGTGCGACCGTGCGGGTCGCCATCTAGTCTTGGCATTCGATCTGCATCTTTGTATTTTCTTAAATAGATGCTACCAGCGCCTTTCCCGCGGTCTCCCCGATTTTCAGACTCCCGGTGGACATTGTTAGAGAGCCTCGTGCAGATCGCCAAGTTTCAACTGCCATCGACGATCTTCCTGCTGCAGATTTCTAGAGCTCTTACGAAAAATGTTGTGGGTGGTGCGTCCCCCATGCCTGCAAGTTTGATGGTCTTTTTGATTACGGCTTGTAGCATACCTAGGGTACTAATTCTAGTGGGCTTCTTTGGATCCATCACCCCCACGATCAAGTGGCGTTGAGTTGCCGCCGTTTCGCCTGGACCACCGACGAGCTCTACGGATTCACTATTTTAAAGCGCTAGGGGTTTTCCGGCGTCCAGTTCGTTTGCCACCGAGACTGAGGGGAGTAAGTTTTTCTAGCAGGACTTTGTCCGAGGCAGACCCCTTAATGACTACCATGATGCAAACACCTCTCGGGGAGATGGGGTCTGCCTAGGTGAACTTGATATGTTTAATCACCTTGCCCGGCCATTTCCGTTTTGATACCTCTACCTGCCTTTCAACAGTTACTGCTTCCTCTATTGCCTCCTCCATTTTCATCTTCATCCTCATGCTAACTTATTTCATTCGCTTTAAGTTCTCTAACTTTGCATCCCGCGTGACCCTTTTTTATTTCCTATTAAAGCTACTAGTTTATTTAGTAGCTTAGGGAGCTCTTTAGTCCCATCTTTATTCTCCTTCTTTGCGAGAGAATGTGCTTGCCACAGTTTCACTAAGCCATCGATCCATTGCTTCAACGCTAGGACGGCGTTCTGGGTTTTTTTTTCTATACGTTCTTCTAGAATCTTTGTTTGTTTTTTTTCTTCCCGGTAAGTTGGAGGCGGCTCTATCTTTAAGTTCCGACTCCTCGTCAGCCATCGCGTGAGAAATGTCTCTGCCCCCCGGTCTCGGCCTTTTTCTCCTCCCTATCTATCTTACATTTGTATCCGGTCTCCTCTATCGGTTGTTCCCCTCGTTGGCCATTGCCTGGTCCTATCTGGGAGCTGGCGAACTAGTTTATGAAGCTTCGCTGTTACATTTATTCAATCTGCGGTACTATATCGTCCACTAGGTCTACAATGTGCTAGATAAGCTACACTAGACACTCTGCAACTTTATATCTGCTATATATTTATACATTCTGTAGGTCTACGTTTATGGCACTGTTTCACACACCCCTTTAGTTCGTTGGGTGCAGTTCTTGTTTCGTACGACCGTAGCTGTGTTCAGACCTGTCCGCACCTTTAGCGCCTAAACAGCTAGGTGGTCGACCGTTATGAAGCTGCTGGCGTCCCCACTGGTGGCGCCAGTAACGTTGACTCACAGCACGATTTTACCTCAAAGGATCCACTAATGCTCACAATTTTGAAGTTCAACGATTCAGTGCTACGATCCTAAGATCTTTTTCACAGACCTACAAAAACACGTCCGCACGGTTCGATTTCAAAACCAGAACTACGGAGAATAGTCTCGAATTAAAAACAACCTTCTTAACAAACATTTTCTTAACTTTAGGTTCTTATGTTTCCTAACCTATGAAACCTACCTGCATAATAACTGCTCTAAACACACAAACGTTGACTATTTTTGGGCACTTACAAATCCGAACACCAAATGTAAACAAAATTACTTCTAAGATAGAAAGTGTACGCGTCTGCTTTCTCCAGCCGACAAGCGCCGTAGCGTAATAATTATGCCACATCCTGTAGAAGTAGGTTCAAGCGTGAACACTTAGGGACTCCTGCTGGCGCGGCTGCAATGGAGCTTCCCTGCACAAGTTTAAGATGTGAGTAGCGATACCAAGGACGGGCAGTTTCGAGATCAGTAGTTCGCAACGAAGGATGTTGCGATTACAAGTGCCCAGTTGTGAAAAACTTCTAGTATTGCGGCGACAATGGTTGCTTGCACAAGGCAGTAGTACAGGCTAAGGATTCTTAAGCTTTTGCAAGCCTGTGATTCTCAGACAAAATCCATAATTCATGTAATAATGTTTATATAGAAATACTTTTTCAAGAAAGCTGAACGGATCTCAGTGCTTCCGAAATAGCGGTTATGACTATTATAATTAATAATTTTTTCACCGGAGAATAGTAGAAATTATAGAGAATACAACGTTAATATTCTGTTATGTAGTTTTAGCTCAATAAGCATAAACTATGTAGCATGCAAACTGAGGCTTCATTATCGCTTTCTGAAGCATGTCCACACACACAAATCGAGTATTATCCGACGTGCATGGATCGTTATTATATTCTAGATAGCTTCTCTTCTTAGGTGGTATGTATTTTTTGATCTCGGCAAAAAGTGGCATACAATAGGTGGGACGCATGCGCCCAGCTGTTACGTCATTGTATAGAGATAAAGATGAAAGATGCGCCAGCGGGCTTGTCATGAGAGCGACGCGTTCTAGTTTATCGGTGGACATCAGCGGCTGAGACCTTAGTTTGCCTTAGTGGGTGGTGGAATATTACAATATTGTGAGTTCGTTCAACACGGCGTTGCCGGGCATTGGCCTATCACCCACCTACCGATGTTCACTTGGAGTTGGTTGAGAGTACGGAGAAGCAGACACTGGGCGCGCTCAGGCCAAACTTTTTGTGCGGCTGCTCGCACTGACTGTTGCGTTCCGCCGCTGATGTGTACCGACGTATGTATGACTAGTGCCCACATGATCGTCGAAAGTGCACTTCAAAGACGGCATAGCCAGACCCACCCGCGTGTGGCTACACGCTGAACGAGAGACGCACGCACAACCATAGGCGCCCTCATAAGTGCCAGGCTACTTCAAAGGCTTCGTGGTTGCGCCCCGTACCCCCTTCCCACGCCTTGTTCCCCCTTCCCACGCCCCGTTCCCCGCTACCCGTCCTCGCATCAGCCGGACACCGGAGCTGTAGTTCCCGTCTTTGTATTTATTAACGTAATTGTTATTCTAAAATGACTCTACTTGTGATGCACTTGTGCGAGCAATAGAAAACCCAATTATAGACTTCGTGTTTAATCATTGATTCGAAAGCTCAGGCATTTGGAATTTGAAACGGGTCAGGCTACATAATCACTCTAATCATCAACTAAGTTGGCGTATATTAACAGAACTGCAATTTTACAATACCTCAGGATTGGTATTCGGATTGGAAATAAAATAATTAGTATTTTGATAGATTGTGTATAAAAATGCATAAACGTTTGGGTGTCACAGTGTCACATTGCACGTGAGAGCAGTGTAAAATCACGGATATAATTACAAATGTAATAATTAGTCTGCAGTTATGAGCTTTTGTACGAAGCTACCGGTGCTTCAGATGGTATACGTGATTACATAGTGTTTTAATATTGATCACAGGCTATTTATCGTATTATTTATTGCCTTTTCACTTAGAGGGAAAGCATTCTAGCCGGGCTGAGTAATCGAATCTCGCGGATACGTTAGGGCTCACCGTGTACGCAGATAGTCGGTAAACAATGAGCCAGATCATGGCGACTAGACTTCTACGGCAAACGTTAAAAAAAAACTTTCTGGCCTGACTCTTAGCGTAGATTTAACGTCCAAGGGACTGCTTTTCGCATTGCTTCATAGACGGACCCCCATAAATACAAATGTGCAACGGTGGGGCTCGAACCCACGCGTCTATGTGTCTCCTCCGGTCGCAAGGTCACATTGTACATTTTAAACGTCAGCAGGGTAGTTTGCATGTAGATATTTTTTAGTAAAAACAGGTTAAAGGCATGCAGAATGTCTTGCACCGAGTTTCTTTTTGCGTGAGTTAAAAGTTGCCGTAAGAACATTGTTCTGACTGGCGTTGCCTCTACGTAGCTCGCCTTTGTGGCCACCCTCGTAAATTGAAATAATTTAACGTATAACAGGTATCAACACCATTTTGTAGATCAACAGCAAATATTTTACTGGCGCTCGACGTCGCTGTGTTGTATATTTAGGCATAAGTATCACTTAGTTAAGTTTGCTATCTAAGGGTCTCCAAGCTTATTAGGCCCAAGCATTTAAGGGCCGGAGATATTTGTAATGTTTCTTAGTGCGAGTGGTTCCGGAAGATATTGGTTCTTAGAGTCCCGGAGCACCGAATAAAGCTGTGTGGGCCTGTGAGGGGAGCAGCACAGTGTCATGTTCGTCATGCTGACATTAATGGCCAACATCTGGAGCACTTATAGCTAATCGAACATTGATAGCCCACTCGATGTTGTGCAGCGCCGTGTGAATGTGTCAAATTGAGTAGCTGATGAACGAACAGGAGAGGCGAATTTTCTGCATACGCAATCGCCATGAATGAATAAAATTTGAAAATCGGGCCAACTAACAGCGCATAATAAGTTGATGTTGTACTCCATACCTCTAGAGTGCGTGAACAACTCTTTACACCTTGGGCTCTCTGATCTGATGCGGCCAACCATTTGCGATTCATATTACTAAACGGGCTCGTCAAGCTTTGCTAGTCATCATCGGGAAGGAAAACTTCACGCTCTTCGTCATGAGTACAGCCCTCTGAATGTTTATTAATTTATATACGCACCTTATTCGATAAAATCGAATATATATATACTCGTATTTGGCGATCTTGTCTTGCCGTGCTTTTGCCAGGTCCCGGTTCGGGCCGCAAACCTCGGCATCTAAAACCCAGACCGCGGTAGGTGTTGTTATGAGCCAACGTCTCAGGCGCATGACACCCGTGCCTACAACGTTTGTTGTAGCCCGGGCGTCCCCTGGCCAATCTGGCACGCGTTGGTAGTGCGTTGATCCTGAGCTTTAGTAGGTTTAAATACTTCTTACCAGATAGGTAGGGCATACCCTTAATCCAGTAATGTACAAAGGGCGTTTCGTGTGCTTTTTTAAAATGTGCCCCATCGAACGTGTTGTGTAGTTGTTGAGACCAGTACTCGGTCTCTTGTGTAGCGGTCTCAATGGAGGTTCCCAAGCGCTCGCAAAGAAGTCTTGTTTTTGCAAGATCTTTTTTAAAGTGCTCGGTGGTTAGCATCCATTGGACCCCAAGGTGCGTGGAGTGTTGTAGTGCTGTCAGGCGGGAGAGGCGGAGTCTGGGAATGAATGTTTTGGAGGCAGGGGATGTCCAGACCGCCGTGTGCTGTGTGCGTGTACAGTTAGGCGTTCGGCACCGAGTTTTCGAGCTTAAGCCATTTCGACTTAACAACCTTTCTGATCTCTTTATCTAGGTCACTAAGGAGTGCGTAAGACGGTCTGGGACCGGAGACCAGTTTATATAGGAGACGGGGAATGAGAAAGTCTTTCAAAAATATGAGTTTTGGGTGGGGTTTAAGGGGAGCTATCGTGAGTCTGTTAAGTAAATTAAGGAGTATATTCTTGGTGGAGTCAACTCTGCCATTGCTGTCAACGTCGACTCCAAGATATCTCCATCGATCGCTCATACCTTTAGCTGGCAATTGCCGATCTCCAACGTTAAATTCTGGTACGGTATTGATAAAAGCTTTACCTTCCTTCCTATTAAATAGGTTGGAGATAGTAAAGCTTTTATTAGTATTAATTTCAAGGCCTCGGGATTTCAAAAGTGGGTCCGCAATATTAAGGAGCCGTTGGAGAGTGGATTTCGTGGAGGCTAGGAGGATGAGATCATCCGCAAAGACTAAGCCCATAAGGCGGAAGTCATCAGTAAGTTGGTACCCGATATTAGTTTTGTCTAATTTTGAAAGAATGTCGTCGAGAATATATATATATATATATATATATATATATATATGGGCGAATTGTCAACGTTTAGTATTTTTAATTTTAAAAACTAAAATACTTCCGGTTTGTTTTGCTTAGAAGTATAATTCATTATCTACACACAAGCCAAATATATTTTTTATTGTTTGACTTTGGTTCAAAGAAGTGAAAAGAACGGGTTTGATGATTTATGGAGGAGCAACAAACCTGCATCAAGTTTTGTGTTTGTTTAATCAGCACTTGCCGATTTACTGTCAGAGAGTTAGCTGAGAACTGGAGATATCCTTTTGGATCAACTGTGACAGTCTTGACCGATATTTTATGCGTTAGAAGACTGGCCGCAAGGTGTGTTCTAAAAATGCTGAATTTCTAGCAAATTAACGCCCGTCGAGGAAATGTCCGAATTGAACTTTCAGGCGGTAACAGAAGACCCTGAATTCCTTCAGAGAGTGATCACAGGAGCCGAGTCATGGGTATTAGTTACGGCATTGAGACCAAAGCCTAATTCTCCCAGTGGCGCTTTCAAAGCGAGAGTCGATTAAATCAATTCAGACTGAGCTGATCTAGCACCAAGGTTATTTTGACTGTTTTTTTCGACTACACGGGAAACATCTTCCACAAAATGATTCCTTGGTTATATGATTAATAGAGAAAACTACCGCTAACTTTGAAAAATATTGCAAGTGTTCGTTCGGCGCAAAATGCCTGAAGTCCACGGAAACAACGCTTATACTCCATTACAAGAACGCGCTGGTGCACACATTGTTGCTGACTTCGTTTTAATGAAAAATCCAAGTTGTATATTTACGCAATTCCTTATCGCCAAGTCGGGATTCGTGCGACTTCTTTCTAACCCCACAGGAAACTAAATTTTGAAATGACATGGTTTCGACATTATAGACGATATATATTATTTAGAGGAAGAAAAGATAATAAGGAGGAAGAAGGCTGAAAGAGGAAGAAATGCAGTAAGGTGTAAGGGCCTCTGGGGGTTTAATAAATATATAATAACAAGGAATATATGAAAGGCCATGTATGTGCCAGGATTGACCTTTGCTAATGCCTCTCTGGTCCACAGCGCAGGGTTGAGAAAGAAATTAGAAACAATACAAAGAGAGGTGATAAGATTTGCATTGGGTTGCCGTTTTAATTGATCTAGGGAATTTCTTGAGGGGAAGGGGGAATGTCAAAACGTATGCAAAGGGAAGTACAAAGTAAGCTCAGATTTAGTAGTAGGATAGAAATGTCACAAATAAAAGATGGGTTAAACAGATGCAGCTAGTAAAGACGGCACTTAGGATTAAAACGAAGTTGGATCGCAGAGTAGAGTTCGTAGCTAGGGAGATTGGGTACAATTGTCAGCAAGGGGCAAGAGCGAGGGTATCAGAGAAAATGGTGAAAATTAAAGGTAAACAAGTCATATACAGACAACGGCTTTCCCTAGAGATTCAGAGAGGCAACGCGATTTCGGTGCTCGAAACTATGAAAGACTGGATGGACCCGCGTCTTCGCGTCAGGAGTCGGGCAAGACTCCCACTCGGACACGAGTGATAGATAAGGAGTGAGCCATCGGCACCGTGGATTTAAACATTTACATGTACAGGTAGTTCAATAAGTTCTTAGAATGAGCTTTTTAGAATTCGAATTTTGGCGCGCTTCCACCGCTATTAGGAACTGCAACTTTTCGACTGCTAGCACTCAAAATATTATGGTGATTGGCCGTTGCGATTTCGTTTGATAGCTTTTCCCGTGCAACGTATCGGCGTGATTTTTAAAAAAGAAGAAAAAAGAGTTTCGAGTGGTTATCAAGCATTTTTATTTCAAAGGTTGGAATGCCACCCAAGTAAAAATTGGGTTGGACGAGACGTACGGTGACTCTGCGCCATGTTTTGCCACTGTTTCCAACTGGATTAATGTGTTAAAAAGAGGTCGCAGGAGCACCGAGAATGAACTACGTCCAGGAGGCCAAAAAACGGCAACTGATGAGGAAAACATAGAGAAAGTGCGAAACATCGTTGGCACAGATAAGCGAATGAACATTAAGGAGATAGCGGAGGCATTAGGAATTAGTTTAGGTAGTGTGCATTTTATCCTATACGAAAACTTGAAGATGAAAGAGCTCAGAGAAAAATGGCTGCCGCATTTGCTCAACCAAGGCCAAAAAAACCGTGCCTGTTTTCGCTTCACAGCGAAATTTGGCCAATATGTCGAACAATCCGTCGGATTTTTGGCGCAGATTCATGACCGTCGATGAAAGCTGGGTCCATCACTACACTCCCGAGACCCAAGAAGCATCTTGCCAATGGTGTGCACCTGATGAGGGACCTCCGAAGAGGGTGCGGACAACGGCATTGACCGGAAAGGTGATGGCTGCAGTTTTTTAAGACCAACGTAGAATAATGCTGATCGACTACCTTGAGAGCGGTAAAACGATCACAGGAGAATATTATGCAAGACTGTTGGACTGCCTTTAGCAAGAACTCATCGTGAAACGGCCCGCTTTGCACCAGAAGGTTGTCCTGTTTCACCAGGACAATGCTCCTGCACACAAGTCCCGGCAAGCATCGGCAAAACTGGCCCAACTGAGGTTCGAACTTATTGAACAACCTTCCTATTCTTCTCCAGACCTGGCCCCCTCTGATTATTTCCTCTTCGAACATTTGAAGAATAGTCTCGGTGGAAAGCGTTTTTCCAGCAATGAAGAGGTTAAGGCTGCTGTCAATGCCTATTTTCAGTCTAAAGACGCGGAATTCTACTTAAGAGGTATAAAAGCTCTGAAATCTTGGTGGGAAAAGTGTATTGAGCATCTCGGGGAGTATATCGAATAAGATCAATTTAAAAACATGATTTGGAAAATTCTTGGTTTTCATTCTAAGAACTTATTGAACTACCTGTATATATGAAAGAATAATAATAATAAAGATCCTTATCTTAACTACAGACAAATGGAAATTGGCATTGGGCTTCAGATCAAGTTTGGCAACTATGTATGGAAAGGAAAAGCGGGAAAGGGGCGGGGTAGAATTCAAGAGCGAGTGGGCTATTGGCAGATGCCAGGGCAGGGATGTTGGATACAAGGATACATAGAGCTAAATATAAGGAGGACCAAAGTACAGCATGTCGAGCATGTGGGCTAGAGAATGAGTCAATACAACATATTATTAATATATATATTATGTATAGCCTTAGGGGGGAGCAGAGATATAGAGCTGTCGGGGGCCCTAGCTCTAGGACTAAATGTTAGAAATGACCTGGTCTATATTACAAAGAAGAGGTGGTCACAATGGACAGCAAATACTCAGTAGGTATTGAAGTAGACATGGATTATTTGGATGCGTAGGTAGTATATATACTGCCGCTCTAAGCGTCCCTGATATAAAAGGGTGACATGTGTATTTAGGTATACATGTCAAGCGAACCATAAGTCAATCAATCATATAGAAAAATTTGCAGAAACATTTCAACTCAATTCCAAAAAATGCATTTGAATTTTTTTCCAAAAGTGGTAAAGAAGGTGGCACAAGTGAATTGTAGCGGCTGACAGCTACTTTAAAGGGATCAAAAACTCTTTAGAAAGTTGAATAAATATTATTAGAAAAATGTATCAGCACTTTCCGATCCGCCATTTATATATATATATATATATATATATATATATATATATATATATATAAGTGTCTATGGTAGAGCGGCGCTTCTTCACGTTCGGCTTTTCGAGTCACTGCTGGTGGATCCCGCTTCCAGGTACATAGAGGCGTATGTATACAGCCTGCCCAGCAAAGTCACCCTCGGTGGGCAACTTCAAGGGCGGACACGAAGACCACAACCTCATCGGCATTATCGAGGAGCGTAAGGAGAGGGATAATCAGGACGACACGTCATCACGACAGCAGCGTTAACGTTTGTAGGTAGTACACGCGGAGATTGACGGCCGACCGATCCTGTCCAATGCAGGTGGAGGCCTTCCACGCTAAATTGATGCGCCACGTGGGCGGACAGCCGCCAGGCGGGATTATGCGCGCGAGGCATCAGCCAATGCTCGGGCTGTGTTTGACAACCTTTTGCCAAGGCTCAGAAAGTGGACAGCGATCATCGGCTTGATCGTCATTGCGAGAAGTCTTACCTCTCTGCCGAGGTGGTGTCTCTAGGCGCAAGATGCTCCAGTCCGTTTTGTATGCCTATACATGCATACAGCGTACGTGAAAATAATAGTAGTTTGCCAGATCCGGCTGGTCAGAGACCACCACCTGTCGCATAATCGAGACATTGGCTTTTGTTCCAGTTGGCAAAGCATGTATTTGAAACGTTTTTGTGGTTTGGTGTACATCTCTCAAAAGCCACTGCTACGCGTGAATTGATACCGGTTAGAATCGTTATCCTGATATAAGATCATTATATTACATATGCCATTTTAGCGTCGAAATTATAACAGTAGCTCTAGTGTTCATTGCCAATCATAAGTTTAAAAAAAAAAAAAAAAAAGTTGTATGTGACTTCAGTAAAGTTTGCTTTTCGTGCTTTAAGTGCAAAAACAGATTAATACATACCCGTGTATCAGAATAAACAATGTGAACATATTTGAACAAAAACTAATTGTCGTTACTGAAACGCTTCTTGATTCTTTCATCCTCCCTACTGCGTAGTACTGAAACACGGTGTACTGACTCTGACTGTAAAATGAACGACTGCACTTTTCCGACTTTCTCTTATACACGAGACCTTTTTTTGATGTGGGAGGCTTAGAAACGCTAATGCACTATTGGTACAGGCAACCAACAGCACCTAGTGAGGGACTTTCACCCACTAAGAGCATCAATCTTCCCCAACCCCTCCCCAGAGTTCGGAAATATGTGGCACTACTTCGGGACCGTGGATCCCACCTGCGTAGCGGGACCTCGTCCTATATCTCACGCCTGATCTTACTTTTAGTCTTTACATTGCCAAGGTTGTGAAAGGCATTATAAATGCCATTTATCGCTGCCTAATTTTAACGACTCTTCATTTGTACATTCGCCTTTATAAATCGGATGTCCTTCCCAAACTCACGTGCTGCTCTCCTGTCTGGGAGCTTCATCTGTCTAATCGCAGAAAGTTAGTGGGAAGCGTCCAAGACACATTCCCGAGACACCTGGGGATCAGGTGCCCTTAAAGCGTGTTAGGTGATGTTCCTCCTAGTACTGACTCTGTTTTCATGCAAGGCAGCATATCTGCTCTACGTCAACTAAGCACATGTGACTTGCTAGGACAGTTTTTTTATGTACGCGTCAATAACCTAATGATCCAGCGATTAATCACTCCAAAAGCCGCAGCTCATGATGAGTTCGTAAACGGATTGTTCACTTGCGGATAGCCAAATGGGCGCAGTACAAGCTCAAATAACACTCGCCTATTGAATGATTAGTTACGTTCTTCTTACAGGAGTACGGGTTCTGAAAGCAATACATATATAACCAAGATAATTTGTACTGCACACCCTCTAATGTAATAATAAAGGTGATTTGAATGTTATTTTATATTATATATATAGGGGAAGTGGCCAGCGACACCGTACGGTCGTACACTCCTTAAATGCTTTAATTTAGTACTCCCCTCTTAAAATAGCTTTTAATATGCAAGCCACACGCTGATCGAAGCCTGAGGCCCAGCGTATGTTGTAAACAAAATTGATTTATTGTTCTGTACTCCATTACAGGACACTTCGCATTGCTCTGTCCAATCTGGCATAGTACAAACATGACTAACCTTGCGGTAGGAAAATAGCGTCTGCACTGTTTTTAAACTCATAGGGTAACAATTTGCATATTTGGCCTGTATGCAGTCACCTAACGACAATGTACAGCCTAGTATATATATATATATATAGATTAATGTCGTTGCTGGTTCTGCTCGCAGATATGCGCTAAATACCACGCAGCGAGCTGCCAGAAGCATCGGCGGGCTTTGCACTTTTTCTCCCGGTGGGACGGTCGCTGAAGTGTTCAAATTGTATAAAATGAATAAGTTGTATTCTAATTATGTACCATCTTGAAATGCAATATTATTGCAAAATAAACTATATATATATATCTTTTTTTTATATATATATATATATATACAATTCTAGATCTTGCATACGGTTTGTGATAGGTTGCCACCATGCGCATGTTTAATCGCACAATGTAAAATTTACTGCATGAAATGTTAAGTTATAACGTCATGTACAACAAAAACAGAAACCACTTTGTACTGAAGATCGTCTCGCAAAACACGGGCGTAGAACAGGGCGTATTGGCCAGCCCTTTTTACATAAAAATAATGCGAAGAAACCAGACTTACAATCAACATTACAAAGACGAAGGTTCTCCGCTTTAGCAGAGGAGGGGCGTAAGCCGCGGCAGACTACCACATTAAAACTAACGGACAATCTCTAGAACTCGTCAGCCATTTCGCTTATCTCGGAGTCATTATAATCCCAAGACTCACCTTTAATCGATATACTGAGGAGATGTGGGCTAAAACCACAGCTGCAATATGTCTGCTTAGTGATCCTCGTGATGTAGACTTGAAAACCTTGACTTGAAAAAAATATGTTTTGCCTGAAAATACTTGCAATAGTAGGGTACTGCTTGTCCGTAGTCTCAACATACTCTAAGCCTTAACCCTAAGCGATATGAAAAATTGAGATAAAGTAAAGGCACATTGTGTCAAACGAATATTGGTTTTACCAAGGAATGCGTCAGAAATATTCGCAATGGAGCCGTGTAGACACTGTCCTAAATCGTTCTATTATTATTATTATTATTATTATTATTATTATTATTATTATTATTATTATTATTATTATTATTATTATTATTATTATTATTATTATTATTATTATTATTATTATTATTATTATTATTATTATTATTATTATTATTATTATTATTATTATTATTTATTTAATTTTTCAGTATTTCCCTACAATTGTGGGACTCAAACGTGTACCCGCGTAGGCTCACCCCCCCCCCCTCTCAATCCATAGAGCCGATGATAGCGGCGGCGTTGTCCCTACACACTGCGAGCGAGAGTTGCTGACGCAGAAACTCGCCCTTGCGCTGGTCACCCGTGTTAGCACTAATTTTGGCACCTAGGTCTTTGAGGAGGATACTTGTGCTCTTGCTGATCGGGCCCATCGTTTCCATGGCGACGGGTACGAAGTGATATCTCCTCTCCAAATCAGAGTATTTACGTTTCTTTGCGATCTCGGCATGTTCAGCAACCCACCCTGACCTGATGGCGCTGTGCATCAGGTATGACGGAGCCACTGTACATGATACCGTGGCATCCCATACCAGGCATTTGCCGTTGGACGTATTATTATTATTATTATTATTATTATTTGTATCTACCAATTATGGTGAAATAAGCTTGATGATGATGTTATATCAAAGTGTTTCGAGATAACCGCCAATTTAGCGTTTTGCTATGGCTCAAACCGCCAGACATACCGCGACGTGGTATCTATCACATTTGCTCCATCACTGTCTGCATCGATATGCATCCTGTGGTTCATGAAAACCATCCACAATGCACAGAACGGATAAAATCCATGGGTTGCAAAGGCTTTTGTTAGATATCGATCTCTTCCCATTAGCTTGCCAGTCAGCGCTCCTCATTGCTGCTGTTCCATATATCCCTGTATTCCCCTTAATAATTTGGTTTGCCAGTTCCGCATGCAAAGGTCAAAGGCGCATGCTTTTGCACGCTTTAGTCGTTTTGCATATTATTATTGAGCGTGGACCTTCCAGCACGTAGACAATCTTATTCCTGCACGTATTCGATATGCGAAAACACACTCGCTTCTTCCGTCGTTCCAGTGGCGCTTTCGAAGTTGTGTTCGACCCGACAAAAAATTAATGTTCCTTCCTTAATGTTCAACCAGCCTGCCCATCTCTACTGTCTTAATCAACCGTTTAACTAACGAAGGCAACAGACTCATCATCGGAACGCGCTTTACATATGCTCGTGTCAACCTACTAGCTTGCCTTGCAGCGCTTGTAAAACCAAGATCTTCCGCTTCTCTGCTGCGGCCGCAACATCGCAGACCTAATCAGCCTGCCAGCCTGCGTTCTTAGCAATATACTTTGACTATCTCTGCACCGAGAGTACCCTGTAAGAGGACATTGCCGTTAAGTTTACGCCCTAAGCATTTTTCCGCCCTTGCTCTTGTATATTCCTTCCTAATTTTCACCCAGACACCTATCGGTATATATTTTCTACATATGCCACTTTCCTGTAAAGGATTGTCGTTCCTTTGAATTGTATGTACCTTTTGTCTATATCAGTGGCAAACAGGTCTGACCTGACGACCCGGCAGTGGCTACTTCAGCCGATCTCATCCCGTAAGTTTAGCAAGGCCACCGTTGTTTCCGAGTTAATTCTGTCTGATATCGCATATAAGCCCTTTCCTGTGATCATCGGAGCCTTCCTCAGCAATGCTTCCATCCCCAACCAGAAGCGCTTAATTATCCTCTTTGTTGACTCCGTCCGCGACAGTTGTACATAGGTGGCCACTAGTTTTAGTTTAGATTATGCTACTGCGATCTGATTTTTGGCCATTATTTCCATGCTAATTTGTCCACCATCGGTTTAACATAATACAAAGTATTATATATATATATATATATATATATATATATATATATATATATATATATATATATATATATATACATATATAAGTTACAAATGCGTTCCGTACTAGCATTTGACTCATCTCCAAAACAAATAGGGAACAGCCCGTCTGAAATTTGGTCGTTTCTATAAAAGCCGGTATGCTTCGAGGATGTAAGAAAAATGCGCAGGTCTCGGGTGAAGGCGTCGTTGAGTGTGCCCTGCCGGATTCCATGGGCTGAGCCTGCACTTATCCATATTGTTTCATCGTCTTAGTACGTATCCACGTATCCAGGTGAGCATAAGGGAGAACTTGTAGCTAAGTGCCGGTACCTTTGGCAAAGGTAGCTCGGAAGCTGGCTTTTTCAGACTCAGAGAGGGCCTGCTTGAGCAAATGTTTCTTTTTAAGTGGGGCGGACCACGCTTTCTGGGATTGAATAGTAGTGGGTCTCAAACCGCACAAATTGACTAATCTGTCAGACAAGACCTCCAGTGTGAGTGAGATCGCAAACACATCAAACTGCATTCGTTTAGCAAAATTGTGGCATTGTCAGTCAAAGCAATGCCCCCCTCAGCGGAATAGTTATCCGGGTCGTCAAAAAAGGCACCACCTGAGTAGAACAATTTTGAAGAAAAAATGTTATTTATTAATGCCGAAACATTTGCAAGAGTTTAGCAGACAGGAAGCCATGAAAAGTCGCGCTATAAGGCAAACTACTTGCGTACGTTGACACCTGAGGGTTTCATTACAGTAAAATGGATCGAATCTACGACCCATGACACTCCTTGGTTGCCATATCACTAGGTTCCTGCACTACTTGGCACAACGGAGTAAGATTTAAAAGAAGCGCAAAGAAACACACCTGGTCGTGCAACTTGTTGTAGAATAAATCTCGCGTAAAATATATACGCAGCCTATACATAGCTTTTACGTTCCAGAGTAGTCTCCATTTTACAAAACCTCACGTTACTCTGCAACTGCTTGATGCCCCGCATAACTTCAAAGAAAAAAAGTTTATTGCGTGTTGCCTAACAAGAGTTGCTTACATTTTTACAAGGCCGTGGCGTTGAACTTTTGTCCTCTGTATTACTGGTTGAAAGCAAGTCCTAAGTAAGTCTATTTAACGACACAAATCCTACGGCGGCGTTACACGTCCACATTGAGGCGCTTTCTCGGGGCGGCCGAATGTAGGCGTCGTGTCCCATGATCCGATAGTTTCTCGCTCAGTCGACTAAGGATTATATGTTTCTTGTTCACGACTTTGAGCTCCGGGGGTCCACTAAATCCAATTCTAAGCGCGTTGGTTGGGTGGCGGCCCGTTCGAAGGGCCTTCACACATACCGCCACCGAAAACGTTGACAGGCACGTCTCACTCCGCGGGGAATGTGCCCCTTCCACTGTCACCGTTTGAGTAACGAAGTTGATGTAGATATTTCATACGTAGAATTCTGGCGAAAGGACAAGCAGTTAGGCTGGGCTAGGAAAACAAATGTACACTCGTATCTTAAAGCGCACTCAGGGCGTTCGACACGTTCCGAATGTGTGAAGGCATTATCGGACAACGTAGCGATGTGCTGTCACCCTCGACCAGCGAAGCTCGGGTCAGCTTAGAAAAAACGACCAGCAAGACGTGAAACATTCGAGCAACACTCTATTTATGTTTTTGTATGAACGAGATTGAAAGCTATACAACTAAATCACGCAATCGGCTATAGTCTGCGAGGTGCAGAATTTGCGGTCCATAGTCCTAGCAGTTCAGAACAGGTCGTCACGCGGCGGACGGCATATCTAGCAAGTTTACAAATGATTTATTCTCTCCTGAGAATAAATCTCTTGCGAACTTGCTCAATTCGCAAGTTACCAGACTTATTCTATCTCGCCATGTTTAAAAACGGCACGATCGGGCGTCCAAGTAAGGAGTGGTTGCAATTTAAGATTGTATCTGCATATTCAACGGTCTTTAATGTATTTTCTTCTCGATGTATCGTCTACGGGGCTTTATTGTATCCGGCATAGGTATGAAGGTACACTTGCTCGGAGATCTCGGTGTAAGTCCGACCGTTCTACTATATATAACAGCCATGATCCCGAAACAATCCAAAAGCTCTCACTTAAAAAGCGTCAATTGTCAAAACAAGACGCTACAGGACCGCCACCTTCGTTAAATTGAAAAATAAACACTGTTTATTCGATTACCACGTCATCGAATTTTGCATAGATTGCCTACAAGTCTATGCGTTTGTCAGTGTAAGGCTGCATTGTAGCTGCGTTGAGCTGGGCGTGTATGTATGTGCATGGCCCGACGTTCTGTGGCCACTCAACATATAGCACGCCGCTGCTGTAACAAATTAGTCACAAATTTGCCGCAGAGTCTTGGGTTGTGTTTAATCACGACCAGCAGTGTTGGCAGACATATGGCGTTCAACGCGGACAGCAGAACTTGATGCCACTATACTGTCAACCTTGGTATCGGTACAGCCGTCGTTTCTGGTGGTATTGCCACCTCCAGCATCTTCATCATCATCATCATCATCATTATCATCGTCATTACCATATTATTTGTTTTATTAACACCCAAACTGGGTAAAAGTGTTTATGTTACATCAAAATGTTTCGAGACACCAACAATCTAGCTTTATGCTATTCCTGCTATAGACCTAACCGCCGGGCATACCGCGGCGTGGTATCGATCACATTTGCTCCAGCATTGTTTGCATTGACATTTATCCTGTGGTTCATGAAAACCCTTTGCGTTGCACAGAACGTGATGAAATCCGTGAGCTGCAAAGGCCGTACGTAGTTAGATGTCGATCTTTTACCCCGCTACCCCCGCCATTCAGTGCTCGTCATTGATGCTGTTCCATGAATACCTATGTCCACCTCATTACCATATATCACCTCCATCATCATCATCATTATCATAATCATCATCATCACCGTATTGTCACCTCCATCACCCTTATCAGCATCACAAATACCATCACCACCACAACCTTCCACAAACGGATGCACGAAACGTCGTTGATGTTGCTGCCATAGGTTAAGCGAATTCCTCAGATGAAGCAGAACAGCACGCGAATGCGAAATTCAATAGAAGCGCACGCCCAGTACAGGACAACGTGCCGAGAGCACGTCTGCGGGAACAGCGGCATGTGACCGGGCACGCCTGTGTTGGTGACCTGTGCCATGTGGCTGCGCACTCAGCGGAGAGACAAGAAAAAAGCGTTGCTTGCGTGGTGTAGGCGTGGGGGTGTCGTATAAGGGTGTCGGAGTGCGCCGCATGTGTGTATAATGGTTGGTTTTACGATGTTAACGCACACTATTCAAGCAGCGCTCTTCTCTACGGATCGAACGACAACAAGTCTATGCAAGTGAATGAATCAAGCCCGCCTCTTCGTTTCCACCTGTGTTACTTTACCTCGTCTGCCTACGGGCATTGTTCTGCCTGCCAGAGAGTCGTGTGGCACCGTACTCGGCACGTGAACGCATATTAATTTGTGCCAATGTAGCAGTTGTAGGATGAAGCTCGTATTGGCGGTACGATTGGTTGGGGATTCCGCTGATTGCAATGGCGATCAGTGGCGTAACACGGCGGCCTACTCTAGTGTATGCCGCACATATGTTTCTGTCGATTTGCTGCAACCGCTTTCTAGTTTGTTAACGATCTATACCTTAATGATAAATCGCGCGGCCAAATCTGGACTCGCTCTTAACAAAACTCGAAACACTGCAAAGAGGCTTGGCCTTTTACGTCGATCGCAAATAAACGTACAGACACCAATAATTATGTATTGTGTAAGCGTGTGTTTAGCTGAGAAGTTCAGTGGCACCCGCTACCGACACAAGTGCCTTCTAGGCTGCGCTATCGGAGTGAACACACCGTTCTTGGAGTAGGATCTCCTTGGATCTTTAAAGGAACAAAGTGTCAATGAAGTGAAAAAAAGTGAGTCTTACTAACGACGGCAAGGTTTTAGATGAGGTGAAACTTAATATTTAAAAATAGAACTCGGGCATAAGACACTCAACTTCAGTGGAATCCCAGTTCTGACCTATTTATATAAAGTGGTACTGTGTGAAGGATCTCCACCAGTGTTTATCGCTTCACAGGTTCGGGCATAGGGCTGTTGAATGCAACAAAATGCCAGTTTAACAACTATATGTGACAGTGCCGAGAAATGGTCAGTCAATGATCGTTTTTGGTGAGTTTGAGGTAGTGAACGTGAAAGCTAATAATAGAACTTTACTTTCTGAAAAGAAACATCTTCTAAACGACCTTGTCATATCTTATGACCGGCGTTGCACGTCCTTTGGAGGAAGAAGAATTTTCCTTCTTATTTACGAACGCGACGGGGTACTTGATTTTTGTATGGGAAGACTTGTTGTCTCGCAATCACACAACTTGTTCTCCTATGTCGGGCAACAACGTCTTTGTCACAGATTTTTGTAATTGTACTCTCACTCTCAAACAAAACTTTTCCGAGAGCGTGCTTAATCGGAAACGTATTTGCTTTTAATGAGCTCTGCAATTTTCTATATCTCTTTCGAAAAATTTGACGGGCACCCCTATATATATAACGATTATGCGATCTCGTTTAATAAATCACCATGCATTGAATGTCTGGTTTTCTTTCTCAAAACAGTATCGAGATGTCTGCAAATTGCAGCAACGGAGCACACATAACGCCAAAGTCCAATCGAGTAGCTCATTTCTTTCTTTAGGCGCGCGTGATTGCAACGCAAGAATGCACGGTTCACCTTGGATTGTTGAAGTATGATTTTGGTATTCGCTATTTCATACAATTTGAGCTATACTAAGACCGCAACGTTCAGACATAAGTTGGTAACAACCATTTAATACCTAAACTCTTGAAATACCGCCTGGCGTCTCAAGTTTGTTTCGTGCGCAACAGTGTATAATTGATCTGTCAATTTTCATTAGGCGTCCTATTTCGACAGATCCTCTCTCTCGCTCTCTCTCTGTAAGTAGTCTGTCGATTGCTAGCGAAAAATCCCGTCTTTAGTTGTGAAAAAAACAGGAAAATTCCGTCTAAGACTGTGCATAATCGCTTGTTTGCTAGATGCTCAGTGAAACGTGAACGCTTGTTTCGAACGGTCAGGCCTAAGGGTGTAGAGGCCTTCATAGGCTCGCCGCTAACTCGCCCGATCGACTCTGTAACAAATGTATCTAGTTGGCTGGCGCAATCCGACCCTGCTGTTTTGTCTCCGTGATCTTTGTGATGTCAAGCAACTCTTTGTCCGACAGCAGAGACAGAGACAGTCTAGTATACGTACACATCTCTACAGCAGTTGTGCACTTTGTTTCGGTAATCGTTACGCTTGCAACTGTAAACTGGAGTTGCTCCGTAGTTGTATCGATTATTCTGCTGTCCGGGCGTGTGCCGCGTTTAGAACGCATCGCATCGCTATCGCAACAGCGAACGGTTTTGTGAGGGGGGTGCGTAGCTGTGCGACTGTGTGGGTTGGTATAACTTAATCTAAAATTGCGTGTTTTCATACGAAAATCTGAGCGAACATTGATCGTCTGAGCTGTTGTAAAAAGCTGTAGATGTCAGTGGGTGCAATTGTTGGTGATACGAAATCCGATGAGGTACGAAGTGTTGCTAGGCGTTTACTAGTCAGACGTCGTCATGAGAGAAAGCTGGTACAAAGTAGTTGCTTAGTATCGGTAATTAGTTTAGTATCGGTAGTAGTTTGACAAAGCGCAATTCTTAGTTACAATGTATTTAATTTCTTGGTTACAGGGAAATGTAAGTAACTAACTACACCAGGGCCTGTGAAGGATTATATATATATATACGAATTATATATTTATATATTATTGTATAGAATTACAAATTATATATATATATATATATATATATATATATATATATGTGAGGTTTTATCATAAACTAAGCTGACATAGTTGTCCCTTGTGCAATCTGCGCATACATTAGTGTTCTCAATTATTGAATTGCTTGCAGCGGCGCCAATGCGCCGACATTATTTTAGGATTTTTTATAATTAAAAGGCGTAAATATTCTAATTTGCTTTTTTATTTTATGCCTAACAGTAAGCCGACTTACATCGCCAACACACAATTCTGGACACAGGATTAGCATAGATTATAGCAATTCTTGCAAATTGCCCACCAAAATGTTTGATCATTAAAGCATAGATTGCCAACTGCTTTAACGGGATTATGTCATCCAATGTTTACAAGGTCCCAGCGTGCAACATTGAAATGATTTATCAAGGAATCTAGCGACTGGGCCGATTAAATCGGTACCCGCAGCCGAAAGGCCTAGCAGCTTTTGAGGGGGCTCGTCCGATAAGACGCCGATTGGAAATCAACGTTTTGTTACAATGCTCGAACCCTTAGTCGGCCGCAATCCGTGTGGAAACTTAATATCCGAAAACGAGATTAGCGTGTCCCGTCCTTTTTGCCTCGCTGTGTGGGAAACGTCGAAATATTGCGGTTGATTTAAGAAGATTTTGCGTACACACATCTGTGTACATCTCTTATAATTAAATATACGAGTATCGAAAATACGGGCCGCCGAGATTGGCCCCTGAATGTTTACTACGTATACTATTCGCCGAAATCGCGGACGTGATGGCCAAGATAAATGAGGAAAGGTATGGCCGCAGTTCTAACTACGAGCAGACTGAAGCGTCGAGTGAAGACCATCGCCGTAGTTGCAGCTCGGATTGAAAACAGCCGAATACAAGTTTGTCGGAGACAAGACTACCAAATCAGAGTTTCGGGGTGGTAAGCAGGACGCCCACATAGGAAAAGCGAGAAGCAAAAAGCAATTCAGAACAAGTCGCTCTTTGGTTGAGGCGCTTGTTATGAAAATGCAGTAAACAGGTCTTCTGTAGTCTGTATCTACGGTATGAACTGCAAATTGCCATGTCATTTGCGTCTAGGATGATAGAGACGTACAATTGTGCTCCTCTCAGAACAGGTTAAGCAGATTGCTTACAGAAATTAAGAAAAGAGCAAAGGGCTCATGTTGTAGCGCATCGAGATAACGAAAGCTCGAGGCATGCGTCCTCGAGCACGATCGGGTTGCAGCATGTAGGCTAATTGTGACACCATAGACGTTTGCAATGGTTGCTAAAGCCTATTCTAGTGTCCACCACCCCCACGACCGGGCGGCGACCGTTACGAGTTTGCCATTCTCTCGCTCAAAAAACACACGTCCTTCTGCCTGGCTCGCACCAACGACTACTGACTCATTTATTCTCATGCCTCCTTATATACTCACAGATTGCCCGCTCATTTAGTGACTTCCCGCGTCTTCGCTAGTAGGGTGGCGGCATCTTCTAATTGGCGCCATGTATTTAGCTTGCTTCGGCATTGCCGCTAGCCGACGCTGTCTATGCCCGCGCTGCTTAACGGACACTGCTATATTACATTCTCCCCCCCTTCGCAGGCTTGTTTTGAATTCTATCCTGTCTTTACTCACGAACTCCCGTAAATGGATTGGTGCGCGTCTAACCCGCCGTGGACGTCCTTCAGAGCGGTGCGCTGTCGTCTTCATGTGGCGCACCCGGCGGCGGCTGGCCTCCGTATACTGACCCAGTCGCCGGGCACGACCGCACGAACCTGGTTCCGACTGTCCGTTCTTCTACCGTCTGCGTGCTCCTTCGGTTTCTCCACTCGCGCTCGCTCACCCTCATGTGCATCCTCCGCCGCCTCCAGGCATTCGCCCGTTGGCCCAACGATCCCAGCGTGGCCGCTCCTCCACGCCGATCGCCTGCACATTCTGCCGCGTTCGTACACTTCCGGCCGAAATGGCCAAACTTGCCACACTTTCGGCTCCTCACTTGTTTTGCCGGGCATATTTCGGCCTCATACTCGTGCCTCGTCCATCCGCACGCTTGG